>BQNB010126482.1:0-19594 GCA_026074375.1 Tanacetum coccineum | reverse complement strand
CATTCATCAGGAAGAGTGTTTAAGAACTTGGTGTTAACTTGAAATTGCTCCAATGGCATCTTGTAGATGTTCATATCATTGAGTAGCAGAGTGAACCTCAAGTAGTACTCGTGTAACGACTCTCCTTTCTTGTAAGTGAACTTATCGAATTCATCATACAGCTTGCACTCTTGTTCTTGTTTCGTTAACGACGTTTCTTGCATTAGCAGTTTAATCTTCTCCCAAAGATCTTTAGCAACACGATGTTGACTCACAAGAGCATAGATTTCAGTTGGAAGGCCTTGGAGAATGATGTTTATTGCTTTGATGTCACAATCAGCTTGAATGGCTTCAGCGGGAGTCAGTTCAACATATTCCTTAAGCCTTGTTACTCCATCCTCAGTGATTGAAGGCCAAACAAGTGGTCCTTTTTCAACAGAGGCAAGAATCATTCTTCCATGTGGTCTATTCATCATATACAGTTCCATTCTGCTTTTCCATGAATCATACAAGTGTTTTTCAAGCATCGGTGGTTTGTTGTCTCCTCCAGAAAGAAGTGACTTATCGGCAAGAGTCGTCATTGTGGTATCAAAAAGATTACAAATTGATCGATCGGTGGTAGAAAGAAATTGTGTTTGGTTATGTGATTATTGAGTCTTGAAATGAAACTACACGGGATTTTACAATTCTCGACAAAACCGGGAAAACAAGTGTTTGTTTCACGGGATTTTACAAGTCAAAGAAATAACCGTATAATTTAAAAACGAGTTGTTAAGTTTAAACTTAAGTTGGTTTCACTAGTTCGGTTGACAAAGTTTAACTAGTTCGGTCCTACTCGTTCGGTCCTGCTTGTTCGGTTGTCACTAGTTCGATTCCTCTTGTTCGGTTCAAAGTAAAGGACTCGTTCGGTTCCAACGTGAGTAAAGCTCGTTCGGTTCACTTGTTCGGTTCCTACTAGGAAACAACTCGTTCGGTTCTAACTGAGATGAGCTCGTTCGGTTCAAACTAGAATATTCTAGTTCGGTGATCTCCATCGGTTATCTAGTTCGGTTGACTTGTTCGGCTTACTCGTTCGGTTACCTTGTTCGGACCCAACTACTATGAAACTCAAATTTTCAAAACTCAAAAAGACACATTTTTAATGGTTTTTAGCAAAAATTTCTTGTACAATTAGTGTTACTAACCCTATAGGAACAATAAAAATGAAAACTTTAAGGTTTTTAAGCCAAAAAATTTTGAATCACTATTTTGCTCTTTGTAAAAGTTTTTGAACACAAAAACTAAACACACCACTCCATAGCTCTGATACCAA
Source organism: Tanacetum coccineum (assembly GCA_026074375.1). Classification (NCBI taxonomy): domain Eukaryota; kingdom Viridiplantae; phylum Streptophyta; class Magnoliopsida; order Asterales; family Asteraceae; genus Tanacetum; species Tanacetum coccineum. Next base: position 18,303 of record BQNB010126482.1, on the reverse strand, counting down.
TTGTAGATACATGTAATCTTATGATCAAACCAAGAACAAGAGAGAGATGTGGGTTATGATGTTAAAGAGAAGGAATGGATAGAATAGATGATGTTTATTAGATGGAATGTAACAAATGGAACAACCAACCACTCTCCAAGGCTAGGAGAGAGTTTATATACTTCCTATAGGCCGGCCCATGGGCTATGATGGGCTTCCCATGGGTCTTAGGCCGGACTAGATTACTAATCTAATCATTACATAAACTACGAGCTAAGACTATTACAACTTGGAAGTGACCGACACTTTTTGTGTTTCCAACATTCTGTTTTTCAGACGGTCCCAAATATATTAGGGGGCCGCCAGGCCTATAAGGGGGGCGCCGTAGACTACGCTCCTATTTTTGTCTTTTTGTGGGGAAGTTGTTATCTGTTTTAGAACCTTCCATTTTAGGGGGAAAAATATGATTTCAAATTTATTATTTTAATAATACATTTCTTTTATAAATAAATATTTTATTTTTATATTTTTATAAAAACACTTTTGTAGAAACGTAAGATTTAAGAAAATTATTTTCTTAATCACTAATCATGTTTAATGATTTGTTTATCCATGCCTTAAGTGATTAATCTTATAAATAGAATTTTATGGTTAGTAATTTATAAACGTTTATTTTTATCATAAACTTTTTTACATTTTGTTATTATCAAAACATCGAGAGGTCAAAAAATATAAATAACGTATTTAGATATTATTTGTATTAACAAAATCTAATTTACCTGTACTAATTTTACCTTTACCAGTGATTTTACCCCCTTTAGGATCTCCTCCAAATGTAACAAACCCACCATCAATTTCTTCATAATCTGAGAGGTAGGACATGTTTCCAGTTATGTGCCTAGAGCATCCACTGTCAATTACTCCTTTTTCCTACAATTCTAGCTGTGGATTGCCCTACACAAAAGTAAGAGAATCAGGCTCTCTTGGGGACCCAAGCCATTACAGACTTGGATCTGCCTTGTGCATCACATAGTCAAATCTTTTAAAATTTATTGATGCACCATTGTGTCTGGAGACATGGTCTAAAACCTTTTGCTTTGGTCTCCAAACCCAACATGCTGAGGCCTTAACAGCATTAGCCTCATCTCCTTTATTATCACTTACTACTGCTTTTGGTCTGGCAGTAGTAACATCTCCCTTAACAGTATTAACTTTTTCTTTTAAATTATTGTTCTTATTTGTTGTAGACTTGTTAAAGGGCCTTCTAACATGTGTATGTGCTCTATTAAAAACATTTGATGTTGTCCTTGCACTATTCACTGTTGGTCTTGGGTAGGCAGTATTAATTGGTCTGGCAGTATTAACTGATACTGCTGCTTTTGAAAAGTTTTGCCCAACATTATTAAGTGTTTTAATGCCAGATTTCATTAAGAATGCGTTTGGAACAAAATTTCCTTTTGGATGACGGTGAGTTATTCTTTGAGAATTATGGTGATTTGCCCTTCTAGCATTGTTCCATACAGTTTTCTCTACCATTTTCTTTTCATACAAATCACAATCTTTGATCAAATGATTAAAACTGCCACATTCATAACAAGCTTTATTTTTAAACTCAAAATTACTTCCTAATTTCTGAGTCATCAAGTTATTCCAGTTTCTCTAGTTACCTCTAGGGCTTTGACTGTTTTTCCTAGGGTATTTAGCTTGCCTTTTATTCTCTACCTTCTTAACAGATTCCTTAGGTGTTTTCACATGCTCATTAGATTTAACAATTTCTGTTTTGGCAAAACTAGGTTTTCTATGTTTAGATTTAAACTCAGTCTCATTCTCATCCTCACTGTCAGATATCCAGTCTTCAATAAGAGGTTCACCAATAGACTTAGGTTTTGACACACTAGTCATAGCTTCTCTTGTTGCAACATCAGGTATATTAGTTACTAACTCACTAAAAACATATTCTTCCTCATCAGCAAGTACCAAATCATATTTAGGGGGCATGAAGTTCCCAATATAGGGAGGGGGAACAACATGATACCCTTTACTTATTTTGTACCTTTCATTTTCCTGACCATCAAACACATGACTATCAACCACTTGACTATCAAACCCCACACAAGTCTTGAACTTATCACTTACTTGAATCTCTAACAGTTTGCTTAGATTTTTAAATGAATTTCCAAACTTTTCTAAGGTAAGTTTTAAAATCTTTATGTCTTCATAAAAAACAACCTCATTCTTTTTATACACATCTAGTCTAGCCTCTAAAGATTCTAGACCTGCTTTATAAGCACCTACATTTAATTGAGACGTATTAAAATCTTTTGTCAGGTTATCATAATGTTCTTTGAGAGTTTTATAAGATTTTAAACATGCTTTAGAACAAGTAGATACCTCAGAATATGAGCTTAAAGAACTTGAAGAACTTGAAGATGTATATGCCATAAGTGTAAAGTTTATAGGTCCTTCTTCAGCCTGATCACTCCAGTCATATCCAAGTCTATCTTAAGCCACCAAAGCTTTTGTCTCTGTTGTTTCCACTATCACATTCCTCCTTATAGGTTCTCTGTTCCTGTTCTCCCTTAGAGCCCTACAATCCCTTACAAAATGACCCTTTTTATGACAGTTAGAACATTCCACCTTTGATTTGTTAAACCTTATGGTCTCAAAACCATTTGGATTAATCTTCCTTCCATTCTTATTTAGAAATCTTCTAGCTTTTTTGGTCAGCATAGCCATCTGCCACTTTAGATCCATCTCTTCTAAGTCATCAGCATCAATCTATTGTAATTCCTCATCATTTAATTATGGACTGTTAGATTAGTTTGCAAAGAAAGAATAGATCACAGCATCACTCATACTATTAGTATTGGCAGAGTTGAACCATAAGCTTTATTGGAACTGCCAGAGTTATTGGAAGATACAAAAGTCACATTCTATGAATTTTGGTTCGAGCTTGATGACCCTTTAACTTTATTTTCATAAATCTTCAGATTGTTGTATAGGTCATCCATGCTTAAGGTGTCTAAATCAGGTTTGTTTCTCCAGATCAAGGTATGAGTCTTCCATTCTGATGGGAGACTTCTTAGAAACTTCAGATTCATATCTTCTTGAGAAATAGTTTCACCCAAAATCTCTAGCTGACTGATAAGCTTTTAAATCTTATCATTGGTTTGATCAAGTCCTTCTAAGCTTGATCCATTGAAATTCTCATACTGTTTCTTTAGAAGTGTCTTCTGAGTTTTCTTTGACTCCTTATTACCTCCAAACCTTTTCTCTATGGCTTCCATCAAAGTCTTGACACATTTGTAGGTATTAAACTTTAGTTGATGTTCATTTGGAAGAGCCATCAATAGTGTACCTCTTTCCTTTAACTCATTCTTCCTTGCTAACTTCTCCTCTTTAGTTGTAGGAGGATATGTTTGCTCGACACCATCAATAGTTCTCTTTAGTGAAGGTGAGTCTCTATTTACTATTACTTCCTAAAGAGCATAATCTGTCATTAGGAAGTACTATTCTATCCTCATTTTCCAAAGCTCAAATTCTCCTGGATTGAGTACTAGAAGTTTTGTAGCAGTAACCATTATTGAAGATCTTGCCTTCATGTTTTCACAAATAAATAGTTCTGATATGTGTATATTGTTTCTTCTAATTCAAAGTTTCTCAATAAGCTCTAATACCACTTGTTGATCCAACTTGAATAGATCTTGCTTTATCTTGTAAGAAGCTTAGTTATATTGAATAAATTCAAGACAACTATGGTAGAAACTTTGATTATGAATATCAAATACTATGCGGAATCTAGTCAATGATACTAAGAAGAATTCTAATAAAACAGTAACAAAATCAATAACAAGACAAACTACTAAACTTTCAGCCTTAATATAAAATGAACACTATTAATAGTGACTGTTAGTGTAACTTAGTACTGCTAGTGTATGTTAGTACTGCTTGAGTAAAGTTACAACTGTTAGCATAAAGTTAGTACTGCTAGTGTAACTTAGTACTGCTAATGAAGAATGAAAGATAATATTCTAAGTAGTTACTATCGGTCTTTGTACAAGTTAGTCGCTGCTGGGTATAATAGTTACTACTGCTGGTTACAACTGCTGAAAGATTACAACTACTAGAAGAGTTTCTACTGTCAGAAGGATAAACACAAGAGAAAGGATAAATATGAAGTTTGTTTATCAAGATTACTTACGGGATAAGTATGTGATATTTTTGTAAAATATTCGTATAAGTTATTTGTTTAGAAGATCATGATAACTTAGGAAAGTATTGTAAGCCTTGTAGGACTCCTTGGTGTATAAAAGGAGCTCCTAGGGCATAATGTTTAAATAATTTAGATATCTAGAAAAGTGTTATTCGTAGCTTCAAGGTTTTGTAACCCTAACACTATTAAGAGTGTTTGTATTATATTGAGGATGAAAGTTTGGTAAACTGTTTTGTTATTAATCTTTTTCATTACTGTTTCATTGAAATTCTTCTTAGTATCATTGACTAGATTCCACATAGTCTTTGATATTTACAATCAAAGTTTCTATCATAGTTATTTTGAATTTATTTAATACAACTTAGGCTTATACAAGCTAAGCAAGATCTATTCTATTGGGAACAACATAGACATTATTTGTATGGAACGAAGTGTGTGGTTCTTCACGATCACTCAATGGAGCCCTATCAATATACATGGAATCAGAAAAGAGCTGAAATTAAGACAACGGTGATTGATTGAGTTGTTAAGTGATTATGATTGTGAGATTCGGTATCATCCTGGAAAAGCGAATTTTATGGCTGACGCCTTAAGTCGGAAGGAAAGGAATAAGCCATTATGTGTTCGAGCTTTGATGATGACTGTTCACAATGATCTACCTAAGCAGATTCGTGAAGCTCAAGATGAAGCGATGAAAAGGGAGAATGTGAAAGCAGAAAAATTGGAAATTAAGCAAATATTCGAGTTTCGCCCTGATGGAACACGTTGTTTTGGAAATCGTGTTTGGTTGCCGCCATTCGGTGGATTGAGAGATTTGGTTATGCATGAGTCGTATAAGTCTAAGTATTCTATCCATCCGGGATTGGGCAAGATGTATCAAGATTTGAAGCCATTGTACGGGTAACCGAATATGAAAGCTGATATTGCCACGTACGTTAGCAAGTGTCTGACTTTTGTGAAGGTTAAAGACGAGCATCAGAAACCATCTGGGTTGCTGCAACAACCTGAGATTCCAGTTTGGAAATAGGAAAGGATTACTATAGATTTTGTGAAAGGATTGCCAAGGACGCCGAGTGGGTATGATACGATTTAGGTTATTGTCGACCGACTGACCAAATCAGCTCATTTCCTACCAATGAAGAAAAAGGATAGTATGGAGAAGCTCACGCGGCTTTACTTGAAGGAAATAGTGTGTAGGCATGGTGTTCCTGTTTTGATCTTTTCGGATCGAGATAGCCATTTTACGTCTAGATTCTGGAGATCGTTTTAGGAAGCGTTAGGGACGAATTTGGATATGAGTAATGCTTACCACCCTCAAATGGATGGCCAAAGCAAAAGGACTATACAGACACTTAAAGATATGTCGCGTGCTTGTGTGATCGACTTTGGAAGAAGTTGGGATCGCCATCTGCCATTGGTCGAGTTCTCATACAACAATAGTTATCACACGAGCATTAAGGCTGCAGCATATGAGACTTTGTACAGACGGAAATGTAGATCACCTGTATGCTGGAGTGAGTTTGGGGATAGCCAACTCACCGGTCCAGAATTGATCCGTGATACGATCGAGAAGGTTGTCCAGATTAAGAACCGCTTGTTGACTGCCCGTAGTCGCCAGAAGAGTTACGCAGATAGAAGGCCTAAGCCATTGGAATTTGAAGTCAGTGATATGGTATTGCTTAAGGTTTCACCATGGAAGGGCGTTGTGCGTTTTTGGAAAGCGCGGAAAGTTAAGTCCACGTTATATTGAGCCATTCAAGATTCTAGCTAGAGTTGGTCCTGTAGCTTATACGCTGGAGTTACCTGCAGAGTTGAAGGGGATTCATAGTACTTTTCATTTTAAATCTTAAGAAATGTCTAGCGGAAGGCGACATTGTTGTTCTGATGGATGAGATTCAAATTGATGATAAGTTACATATGATTGAAGAGACAGTGGAAGTTATTGATAGAGATGTCAACCGACTTAAGCAAAGTAGGATACCTATAGTTTAAGTTCGTTGGAATTCTCAAAGAGGTCCAAAATTTACTTGGAAACGTGAGTATCAAATTAAGAAAAAGTACCCTCATCTCTTTACAAGTAAGGACGAAGCGAGGAAAGTGGATAAGTCGAGCTGAGCACCGGGACGGCGCTCCCTAAAGGAGGGGATAATGTAACAACCCGAGTTTCAGGTCAACGTTTATCCTGAGTTACGATAATTATTTTTGCTACGTAAATAGTTATAGTCGTTTATTCTATATAAGGTTTGATGAGGATTTCCATTATATGGTAATTTCAATCTGTGATTTAGTTTCTATTTGTTTTTAACGTCTAAGAAAGTTAGAAAAATTTATATTGTTGCCCCGAGAGCGTGAATATGTTATTTTTGTATTTTACGACGTTTCCCTGATTTTTCGTTAAGTTAAGAAACTGTGTCTAATGTCGTGTGTTTTAGTGGTTTTACTTTTATTAAATGTTTTAAAGTAAAATTAGTGGGATGGATTTAAAATATTTACTAACGTGGTGTGACCCGAGCTTGTTAGCCGACTTTACTAATAAAAGAAACCATTTTGTACTAGTTTTAAAAGGACATACAAAACGGAGGGACTAAAAGTGTCAAAATCCCAAACCTTCTCCCTATAAAAGGAAGCTGATTCGCTAGAATCTATATATACGTAATAATAAAATATATAATATGATAGAAAATTATCAAATTACCCTTGAGGACAAAGGTAAAAAGGAAAATCTTCACAAATATATATAATATAATACGTATATAAACCGGGAAGTATGATTCCCGGGTCGTTATCCCCAACGATTTGTGAAATTGAAACCACGTTTGATGTTCGGACAATGATTTGAATTGAAGACAAAGATTGATTTGATTAACTACTTTTAAAAATTAAAATAAACAAATTATAACAATTAAGCACGAGGACAAATAACGGGAAACCAAATTTTAACTAAAAACGCAAAACGGGACCCCTAAACGGAGGTCAAAAACCCTAAATTTCTAAAATTAAACCTAACTTAAAATTTTCTTTTTAAATGGACTCTATTTGACTAAAAAGTAAGTTTAAAGAAAACTAGAACAAAAACGGAGTTGAAATGAGTTTTAAAACACGAAAAACGAGGAACGGAACAAATACGTTCTTTTAAAAATCGAATTTTTGCAAAAATTAGACCTACGAGAAGCAAACTAATTTTGCCTATAAACTTTTGAATAAAAAAAGAAAATTTTCTAAAAAGGATTTATATTATTTTTTGATTATTTTTCTATAGTTTATGATTTTTAAAGTTTTAATAAAAATAAATGTTTAAAAATACTAAACTATCTATTAAAATTCTAGAAAAAATACAGAAAATAGCTTATACTAATTAGATCCTAGGAAAAATAAGTTTGATATCACAGCTTATTGAATAAGCCACGAAATAAGCTAAAACAGCTTATAAAGCTTATAGGGGAAAACGTGTATAAAGAATAAATGTTGCAAGGTTATAACGAAAAAGACCCAAGGGCGCAGTGGTAGTGAATGTGGTGTGTGTGTTATAAAAGGGTTGAAATTGTTGAGGTCGGGGGTTCGAGTCTTGCTCACACTCCTATTTCCACTTCCCTTTTTTTTTGGAATTAAACTTTATAAAAGCAAAGTTATTAAGCACCTAAAAATAAGCATTTTTAATAAAAGAAACTTTTTTATAAAAAGCCCTAAATAAGCTAGAAAACGGCTGAAAAGCAAGCAATACTACTTAACTCATTTTTTTTGCTTTTCTTAAAAAAGATAAAATTAAGCTATAATACTAAATAAGCTAAAGCTTATGGACTAATTATAATTAAGATATAATAAGCTTAATTCTAACATAAGAGCTAAATTAAACAAGAAATTAAGCAACAGAATTAAGCATAAGCTAGTAATTCAAAATAAGCACTTATGAAAAACACTTAAAACCAAACAGACCCTTAGCTCACTTTGAGCTTAAATTTAAGCAACCTAAACAAGAACTTTAATGGAATGGGACTTGGTTTTTTGAAAGACAGCCTAAAAGCCTTCTTGAAAAAGCTTTTTAAATCAATTTTTAAAAATATAGCTTATTGAAAAAGGTGATTGAAAACAGCTTGTACAACTCAGATCATGCTGAGTTTATTTTTTTGGTTTTCAGAAAGACAAAAAGCCATTTTTCAGCTTAAATTCAGATTAGCAACTGAGATTAATTTGAAAAAGTTGATTAATGACCTAAAAACAACTTAAACTATGAAATTCAAATCCTAAGAGTGACTAAAACCTACTGAAAATCAAACTACAAAATGACTATATGCCCTTATTAGCTACTGATGCAGTAAGCAAGCAAAAATGACCAAATCCTAACTCCAATTCAATGCAGTTATAATAATACTCATTCTAACACCTTTTAAAATCACACTAAGAGCAACTAAGGCCAATTCACTTACTGAATAAGATTAAACTTAATAATGCAAGATAAACTTAACAGATTTGAGTTTGTTTTAACTAGCTTATGAAAAATATGATTAACTCTAAACTAACTCATAAAACCTACTCTAGCAACCTTAGATTAGAGATTAAAATTAATTTCCAAAGACCAATTGGCCACTAGCAGTTTTAACTTAAGGTTAAATCTGCTATGCCAAACACCCCTTTAATATTACTCATATCCATATTAGCTTATTAAAATGAAATTAAAAGCTCAAATTCTAAATACCAGATAATAAGCAGTTTATGACCAACCTATGAGCAATTCAAGCAGACAAAAAGCCAAATAGATAAGCTATAAGCTAAATATTTTTGATTTTTAGTATTTTAAAAGAAAAAAAATAAGAAAGCTAATATCTATGCTACTGATTTAAAGACAGAATATCCCTAAATACTTAATTAAGCATATTGAAACAATAATAAGCACAAATAAGCAAACAATTAAGCTAAATAAGCGAAACTATACTAGAAATTTAAGACACGGAAAGCTTTAAATGAATACTTACTAGAAACCTTAGCGAATAAAGGTTATTAATAGGCTCAATTGAGACAGTTACAAGCTCTGGCTTATTGTAATAAAGGCCAGGTAAAAATCCATATGAGCTCTTTCAAAGCAAGCTCATCTTCCAAAAGCTCAAAAATCCAAATAGCCAAGGTCTTTAAGCTGTTTTTAGAGTTACAATAGATTAGGTACTTATTAACTCAAATCCAAGCTTATAGACTTGGATGAGCTAGAATGAGCTTATTATGAGCTTATGAAACAGTAGCATACACATTTGATAGTATTAAGAGCTTATAAGTGAAAAACAGATTATAAAAACTAAATGATGATTTTATTAAAACTTAAAACGGATTACAATGCTTTGGAAATTAAAGTTTACAAAAATTTAAGAAGAAAAATTAAATTTAAAAACTGAAAATTACATAAGCTAATGAAAACTAAAAGTTTTTTTTAGGAAAAAGGAAGATGATCATGTGAGAGTGAAAGAGTCCTTTTATAGCTGCCAGGAGAAGCTTCTAGGTCCAAATTTTGTTACACGATCCCATCAATCCTGGCTCTTCATTCCTTCAATCATTTGATGCTCAATATCTACCGTTTGGGATTTAGATTGAGGGCACGGAATGACAAGTGCATCCGTGTGTCAGAGGCCTTTGTGCTTCTTTTAGGCATGATTTAGTGTAAAAACCCCATTCCTTGTGTGCTTTCTTCAATCCACGCGTGTCATTCTCTTTTGGGAATTGACCAATAGGAGCTTCTTGTGACGTCAAACTCTGCCAACATGTACCTTATCACTTGAATTGCTATGCCACGTAGCCAATTTGAATTACCCCTTTGTTTTGACTCGAGGTTAAACGGAGACGATGGTTGAACAGTAGAAACCACTTTTCCCGCGTAACTTTCTTTTATAAAAAGGGGGTTTGACTTTTTTTGATTTACCCGGGTCGTTATAACTCTGGGCTTATAAGGGATTGGGCCACGGGATGTGTTTGGGCTCGGGCTTGGATTTGTTATAAGAGTTAACACCGTTAGGGTTTAGGGATTATTTTTGTAATTTGGTAAATATGAGGGACTGATTTGGTAATTTTGGATTTTGTCTTTTTGTGTTGACCATGTTTGACTGAAGGTTGACTTGAGTTGACCACTGTTGACTTTTGATAGCATTCTCCCAACTCTTTGTGTACTCTTCTGTTTCCCGTGTTCGTGTTTGTCCAGTTTTAACCATTTTCTTGAGATTTTTGCAATATCCGTACCTACACAATCACAAAGACAAAACAAGCAATATTCAAGCATTTTAAGCATAATTTTGTCTTTTTAGGGCCATTTTTGATATAAAACGGATATGTGTTTTCACACATATCAAAATTCCCCAAACTAAGCGATTGCGTGTCCTCACGCAATATTATATGCTTTATAACCAAATACCTCAAAACTTTCCCAACTAAACCTTTGAAAAGTAGCAAAGACTTTTGTGGGAAAAATTAAGAAATCACAAGTCATAAAACACCATATTTTCCCATTTTTCTAAAACTTTTTCATTTTTTTATAGATATAAACTAATAATATTTCGACTTTCATTATTTCCATAACTATTAGGGATCATAGAACAAGATGCATTTCGATCCGAGAATGCCCCAAAAAGGATAAATTCATCGTCCCTGATTTTTCCCTTATCTAAACCAAGCTTAAAACAAAATCATAGCTAAATATCAGTTAAGATGCTAACACTACTCATATTTGCAACTTGTGAACTTTTTACTCCCGACATTAATTATATCTTAAGTGAGTGTGCTATTATGAATTTCAACCATGGATCAACTTTGTGCAACATACTATGCTTCACGTTCCACCTTAGAATAATGAATTTGAAGGCGAGATCATCCCATGTAGCGACTTTCGTCTCGGTACATCCCAACCTTGCGGCTAAGTGACAAGGCTTTTGACACCCCACAGAGACTAGTATCGGGACTCACAGACCTTAGGTTTCAAAAACTCTTAGGTTTCCCAGATATTCATAGCTTATAAAAGAGAATAGTCAAAGTTCAAAAGCATATTTGAATTTAACAAAAAGAAATCAATTTATTAATTCACACTTAATTATTTAGACATTTATGCAATTGTAACCCTCGACCTTTTAGAAGGCTGCAACATCGGTTGTGAGCCGGCAAGATGCAGCAAACTTTTATCAATCTCGGATTTTTATTCTTACTATGGGCTTTCTTTAGAAGACTACCACATCGGTTGTGAGCCGGCAAGAGGTAGTAAACTTTTATCAGCCCACAGCTTTTATTATAATATTTTTAATCATTTTCTTTATCATCGTATATATTTTTTTCATTTTTTTTACTTTATATAGAGAAGACTTCTTTTTGAAAAATTCAAGTATAAATTTGAACTAAGACTAAATTTTTTGTTATATATTACATAAAAAATTGTTGATTTAAGTTTAATCTCCAAAATCAGCACGTATATTAATCCGGTTAAGAGCTTATGGAAGAAAAAGCAACAAGTTACATACATGAGCTCTTAAGATTTCCAAATAATTCTTGTTTAGCATCCTACTCATACTTAACTCTATCATTTTTCGTTCTTCGCGAATTCTCGCGAACGCTTAGCCTAAAAGTTAAGGAACAAGCTAGAGCTCAACACGCTCGATCGGGTCAAAATTTACTCTTATTCTATCCAGCAGGAAAGTCAAAATTGTGACAAAAACACTTATTTTATTTTTGAATTTTTTAAAATTTTTCATATTTTTTGAAAATTTTTGTGGGAAAACGGGGTACGTGAGAACAACGGGTAAAAGTAGGTAAGATCATATCGAAGATATACTACCCCATACTAAAATCAAACATTGTCCTTAATGTTTCCTAGCCTAAGACTTAAAAACCCCATACTAGAACTCAAAAAGGTCGAATGCATAACTCAAACATGAAGAAAGTATCACAAAAATCTTTAGCCGTTTATTAAGTGTGCTATAAGATAAATGTTAGTCGATAATAATCTTTAGGATATCGGATTTCCCTAAACTAATGGCAAGCAAAGGCTAGGAAGCTCGAGTGGACCGGGACAAAACACCGAACATGAGAGTCTTCAGAAAAGTTGGGTTTATCCTGCAAACAATCATAAGTACAAACAACAAACACAAAGAACGGAAGAGTACAAGCCTCCTCACAACACATTAGAAACTAGAAAGAAAATAGAAAATGGATAAGCATGGGGTGCCTCCCATGAAGCGCTTTATTTTTGGTAACCGATTCACATAGCTTGACTCGATCCCTGAATTCATTCGTCCTTCGGGAAAGTCTGGAGATCCGGGACAACCATGGTTGGTGTATCCCCTCTAAAGTAGTGCTTAAGTCGGTGGCAATTCACTTTGAAGTTTGATCCGTCATAGTGAGATAATTTTGTAGTGCCATATGGAAAAACTTTGGTTATGGTGAAAGGGTCGGACCATCGGGTTTTAAGCTTTCCTGAGAATATCTTTAGACGAGAGTTGAAAAGCAAGACTTGATCACCAACATTGAAAATGCGGTTTTTGATCTTTGAGTCATGAAGCTTCTTCGTCCTCTCCTTATAAATCAAAGAATTCTCGTATGCTTGATCATGAAGCTCATTAAGTTCATTAAGTTGTAGCTTATGGTGATCGCCCACAGTTTTAAGATCGAAATTAGCATGTTTTAATGCCCAATACGCTCTATGCTCTAATTCTATAGGTAGATGACACAGCTTTCCATACACGATCTTGTAAGGCGTACAACCAATTGGTGTCTTATAAGCGGTACGAAATGCCCATAGTGCGTCATCAAGCCTATCGGACCATGAGGCACGGTTTTCTCCAACTGTTCTCTCTAAAATACATTTTAACCCACGAATTTGGAAACCTCGACTGACCACTCGTTTTACAGGTGGGGTAAGCGGTAGAAAAGAAGATGAGTGACCCATTACTTAGACATTACTTAAGACAAAAATTTGTCATATACAGAAATATGTCCTCGGATCGCTTATAATAGCTCTATAGTGGACCGATGGGCAAAAGAGATTTCAAAAACTTACTACAACTCTAGCATCGTTAGTGGGGAGCGCCTTGGCTTCAACCCATTTGGATAGGTAATCAATTGCTACGAGTATGTACTTATTTCCTCTAGATAACGGAAATGGTCCCATAAAGTCTATTCCCCAGACATCAAATATTTCACACACTTGGATGGAGTTTTGTGGCATCTCATAATGTTGTGAATTTTTTCCCTGACGCTGGCATGAGTCACAGTTTTTGACTAACTCATGGGCATCTTTGTAGATTGTGGGCCATATAAATATCCCTGTGTCAAAAACCTTTTTGGAGGTGTAGTTGGATCGTAATGTCCCCGGTGGTGTTCCACTATTGGCAAGCTGTGAGGATGTCGAAGCTTCTTGGCCTGAATGATGAAACACATCGCCGGATCACTCTGATCTGCAATGGTTTTGAATAGAAAAGGTTCTGTCCCAAAAATAGTGTTTGGGCATCTTTGAAAGATTGTTTTTCTGGTGAGTTGGACATTCCTTTGACAATGAAGTTCCCTAGTGGTAATTTGCATTATCGGCAAACCACAGGGGTACTTGGGTTTACCACGAGAAGTCACCTATTTAGGTTTCTAGAGGGAAATTTTTGTTTATTTCTTTCGGATCGTGAACATTTTCATACGGTTTTTCTAATTAGGGAAAGATGATTCGGAAGCGTAGTTTCTCATCCCTTGTTTTAATTACTTTAAAATCGAATTCCTGAAGAAGGAGAACCCATCGTAGCAATCGTGCTTTGGCATCTTTCTTAGCAAATAGGTACTTAAGGGCGGAATGGTCCGTATACACTATGCTTTTATTCATGATGAGGTATGACCGGAATTTTTCGAAAGCGTACACCACAGCTAACATTTCCTTTTCCGTTGTGGTGTAGTTCGATTCCGCCTCGGTCATTGTTTTGCTTGCATAATGTATAGGCCTAAAGTGTTTCTCAATTCGTTGCCCCAGAACCGCACCTATGGCATAGTCGCTTGCATCACACATAAGCTCAAAGGGCTGGTCCCAGTCGAGGGCAATCAGAATTGGAGCTTCGGTTAATTTCTTCTTTAAGGTCTGAAAAGCTTGAATGCATTCCTCAGAGAAAATAAAAGGAGTGCTTTTCTCAAGGAGATGTGTCATGGGTCGAGAAATCTTTGAAAAGTCCTTGATGAATCTACGGTAAAAACCTGCATGTCCGAGAAAACTCCTAATACCTTTAACGGTAGTTGGGTGAGGTAATTTAGCAATGACGTCTATTTTGGCTTTGTCGACTTCTATTCCTTTCTTTGAAATTTTATGTCCAAGTACGATGCCTTCTTTCACCATAAAATGGCTTTTTTCCCAATTTAGAAAGGCCCAAAAAAAAAATTTTTCGTGTTTCACATGTTTAAGCAAATCTTTTCTAAATGGAAAAGCACGTAGAAAAAGAATTTCAGAAAACAAAAGTCATTCCATGAAAACTTCCATTGTTCTTTTCAATTCATTATCATGGAAACTGGCCATCATACACCTCTGGAACCGTGCCTGCTGTGCATTTTTTTGCATATGCAAAAAGGCATGGACGGTAGCCAACGTTACGTCAACGGGCAGGTGGAATGTATGTGGTCTTTTCCTGATCTTTCGGGATCAATTGGTATTTGAAAATAACCCGAGAAACCATCGAGGAACAAAGTATTCATTTCCTGTGAGTCTCTCAAGCATTTGATCCATAAATGGCAAAGGAGAGTGTCTTTCGGGGTGCTTCCATTCAACTTACGATTATCAATACATAATCTCTCCCGTTACAGTCTTGTGGTACTATTCATTTTCCATCATTGGTCACTACGGTTCATCCCTCCTTTCTTTGGCACACAGTGGCACTGGGCTCACCCAAGGAATATCAAGATTGGGTTGTCATCCAGCGATCAGAAGTTTTTCAACCTCTTGCTTAATGCACATACATGGATCTTTAGATTAATACCCTTCTCTGATGTTGGGGACCATTGGTTTGTAGTCTCTTCCATTAGAATTTTATGAGAAACAAAATTGGGTTAATACCCTTTTATGTCGGAAAGTTTCCAAGCAATTGCTACGCTTTTGGGATTAGAAACCTTTATGAAGAGCGGTCTTTTCAGCGATACTCACATCTTTGGCAAATTATGACCGGCAACTTGTTGTTGTCTTCAAAAATGCATATTCGCAGATGAGGTTTGGTAATGTACTTAGTTCGACCTCAGGAGGTTCATCAATTGAAAGGATTTGGCTTCGTAGTTTTGGACTTCACACTTTTTAAGTTCCTTCCTGATTTCTGGGCAAATAATTTCCTTGGTTCGAAGGAGGTGAAGGATCACTATTGAGAAGTGCTTCAAGATTAAGAAATGTCCCTCTTTCTTGGGGTCATAATATGATTCATCAATTCCGGTGAAGTTCGGATCGTGGCTTAGTGCAAGAAAGCATCAGCTTCTTCTAGAAAGAAGTAGAAAATCACTATCCCCGAGAATGGAGTGAGAGTCGCGAGAAGAATTTGAAAAACTATGGGCATATCCTGGAGTGGGATTTGCCGTGGCGATCGACGCATGAAAATCTACGAAATTCCTGATGAATTACTCCTTCACAAGCTAATTCATCAACGTCGATTCGATTCGCCATCATATGATATAGTTACCGAGGATCTCACGTTTGATCCAAAGATTATTTGTAAGTAATGGCCTCATTGCCTACTCGAAGGGTTAATTCACCTTCGTACACGTCTATCAAAGCACGACCGGTCTTAAGAAAACACCTCCCAAGAATTAGAGGTACTCGAGGGTCTGGTTCAAAATCTACGACCACGAAGTCGGCAGGAAACTGGAATACACCAACTTTAACGGAGACATCTTTAGCAATACCGATTGGTCGGGAGATCGAACGGTCTGCTAGTTCTAGTGTCATGCACGTCGGAGTCAGGTTTGGAAGGTTAAGCTTTTTCCACACGGAAAATGGCATGAGATTTATGCTCGCGCCAAGATCGGCCAAGGCTAAGCACTCATCCATTCCGGGAAATTTACATGGAATAAGGAATCTGCCAGGGTCACCAAGTTTTTCGGGTAACTTGTTAAGTATGACCGCCGAGCAATGTTCGTTCAAAGGGGTTCTAGCCATCTCACTAAGTTTTTCTTTATTTCCGATTAAGGCTTTAAGAGTTGAAGCAAATTTGGGCATAAGAGTCAAAGCATCCATGAAGCTAATTTCGAAACTCATATCTTTAAAGATTTCGTAGAATTTCTCAATTTGTTCGTTAGCATTTTCACGGCGCTTCTCATCATTTCGCCTTGAAGGATAAGGAATCGACGGTTTCGGGTTAGGCATCGGTGCACTAACGGGAGCAACAACTGGCTCGGAAACTGGATTTTGGTTTTCAACTGGGACAACCGGAGGTTGGACGTCTTCGGTAATTCCATTATTAGTAGGAAAAACCGTGTCCTTTGTCACCTCGGTTCTACGTTCCACTACTTTAGGAGAAGAAGTAGTAGGAATCGTAGGTCCTTGATAAACAACCCATGGGTTGTAAGACCTTCAAAGTCTTCCTTTGGGTTAGTAACAGTGTTACTTGGAAGAGAACCTGAACTCAAAGTTGAAGTAGTATTGAAATTTACAAATTTAGAAAGCATCTCTGTTAAATTTGTCATCTGGTTTTGTAAACCTTGGCCTTGGCTTTTTGCATATTCTTATTATTGCATCATTTGCCTTGACATAATTCAAAAATTGGGTCTTTGAAAACCTTGCAATTTGCGGCGAGGGAAGCTTGATAAGGGTTTAGCCTTGGTCAAACCGGGGTGGTTGACTAGTCGGGAGGTTGATAAACTTTGTCTTGTAGAAGTTATTTCATACGGTTTTTATTGAAAATGTTAGTTCCCCGATTTTGGATGAAATTATTTCCTTGTTTCTGATTGAAACGGTTTTGATTGTTTTGAATCGAAGGAAAACCAGGAGGTCGGATTTGGTTCGTAACTATCGGAGGTCTAGAATTGGTATTTCCTTGATTGAAATTAGCTGCAGAAGCTTATGAAACGTACTCTTGAATGTTGTCTCGATAAACATTTCCATCGGTGGCGAGATAATTTCTATAAGAATGAGCACCTCTACAAGTTACATAACTCTGCTCGACCGCTTTTACGGGCACGGGAGCTTGGGCTTTTTGCTTGTCGATAAGCATAGTCTTCATCATATTCTTAAGTTCAGAAACTTCGGTTGTAAGAGCAGCAACATCGGGTGAAATTCCGGGGGTAGATGAATTCGAACTCACTTTGGCAACGACTGCCTTGTTTTGTGAATTACGAACCTTGGATTTACTCTCGATAATTTTCAAGCATTCACGAGGCATCTTATCCAAAAAGTTTCCACCCGCAGCGGAATTCAACGAATCTTGATCATTAGCATTCAAAGCATTGTAAAACGTATCTAGTTGATGTAATTATGAAAATCCGTGATGTGGGCATGCTCGAAGAAGGTCATTAAATCGATCCCAAGCCTCGTAAAACGATTCATCAAATCTTTGTTGAAATCTCGTGATTTCGTTTCGAAGATTTGTCGTTTTTGAAGGAGGAAAGAATTGATTAATGAATTTTGAAACAAGATCTCTTTTTCTAGTTAAATATGGGCTGAACCTTTAAGAGAAAATGGAAAAAGCATAAGCTTAATTGACATGCTCGGGATGTCCTGGAATCTCATCGTTTAGGTGATCTTATTGAAATAACGGATGTGAGCACGTGGATCCTCTTTATCATGTCCAAAAAATTGCTTGTTTTGAACAAGACTGATCAAACCATGCTTTAACTCAAAATTAGCATTGATTTCAGGAATTACGATTGCATCCTCGTACCCCTCGGTGGGTGCTTGGAGCAATTCCGTCATAGTCCGGTTATCGGCCATCGGAACTAGGGGAGGATTATCAAAAGGTTCTTCTAAATTAAATGGTTCTACAACAGCCGGTGGGGCTTGTTGTTGATGGTTA
This sequence comes from Tanacetum coccineum, assembly GCA_026074375.1. Taxonomy (NCBI): domain Eukaryota; kingdom Viridiplantae; phylum Streptophyta; class Magnoliopsida; order Asterales; family Asteraceae; genus Tanacetum; species Tanacetum coccineum. Next base: position 141 of record BQNB010126482.1, on the reverse strand, counting down.
CAGTTGCGGGTTTGAGAACGAGTGCGCATGCACAAAATAGAAAAAGAAAATTTAAACTAATTTTTTATAATTATTTTTTTAACAATCTATTTTAACGGATAACGAGATAGACAACTTGAACCAAACAATCAAACTTACTTC
>BQNB010126481.1:0-19594 GCA_026074375.1 Tanacetum coccineum | reverse complement strand
TCTCTATCACTAAAGGCGAATTAAGTTTTCTTTGGAAGGCGAATTAAGGATTTCTTCAAGGCGAATTAGTATCTCTTCTTTGCAAGGCGAATTAGAACTTTTTCTTTGGTGGCGAATTAATTTTTTTATCTCAAGGAGAATTAATCCTTTTCTACCCAAGGCAAATTAATTTCTTCTAATAAAAGGCGAATTAATCATTTCTTGTAGAAGGCGAATTAATCACTTATTCAGAGGCGAATAAATCTTAATTTGAATTATACGGTTTATTTCTTTTATTTGTAAAATCCCTTGAAAAGTTATTTTTCGGTTTAATCAACAGTTGTAAAATCCTGTGCGTTCTTAAGACTTAAAACACTTAAAATCAACTCACTTTAACACAATTACTTCTTATCACTGTCCGATCAACAAGTAATCTTTTCACATACCATCAAAGTAACAATATCTACTCTTGCTGAATTCATGATACTCTCTGGTGGTGACAATCATCCACCAATGTTGGAGAAACACTTGTATGATTATTGGAAAAGCATAATGGAACTTTACATGCAAAACAGAGAGCATGGAAGAATGATACTTGAATCAGTTAAACATGGTCCACTCATTTGGCCTACGATTAAAGAAAATGGTGTGACCGGGACAAAGAAATATGAGGAATTGTCTGCAACTAAGAAAATTCAAGCTGATTGTGATCTCAAGGCAACTAATATCATTCTTCAAGGTCTACCATCTGATGTCTATTCACTCGTTAATCATCACAGAGTTGCTAAAGATCTATGGGAAAGAGTTCAACTACTAATGCAAGGTACCTCATTGACAAAGTAGGAAAAGGAGTGTAAACTATATGATGCATTTGATAAGTTTTCTCACATTAAGGGGGAATCACTTCATTAGTATTACTTGAGATTTACTCAGCTGATCAATGACATGAACATTAAATTGGAGCAATTTCAGGTCAATACCAAGTTCTTAAACAGTCTTCCACCTGAATGGAGTAAGTTTGTGACTGATGTAAAACTTGCAAGAGATTTTCACACTACCAACTTTGATTAGCTTCATGCATATCTTAAACAACATGAATTCCATGCAAATGAAGTCCATATTATGCGTGAACGCAATCAAGATCCACTTGTACTAGTTGTGAATCATCAAATGACACCATCACACTTCAACACTTATCAATCTTCATACAACAATCCTCAGTTCCAACAACAATTTTCACCAACTCAGTCTCCTCAATATAGATCAATTCATCCCACACAACATTACTCAATTACTTATCCATCTACACCTCGTGCAATTACCTATCCGTTAACACCGCATCCTAATGCTTACTCATTCACAATACATCAAGATGCTTATCAGCAACCACAATCCATTCCTCAAGTTGAATATACTGTCTCCACAGTTAATCAAGAAACACATCTTGCTGAATTTCCTCAGATAGACTCCGGTCCAGCAGCAACCTGTGTTTGAGCAAGGAGATGACCATATTGATGTCATTAACAAAATGATGTCATTTCTGTCGAATGTCATCACATCTCGTTTCCCAACTACCAACCATCAGCTAAGGAATTCTTCCAACCCAAGACAACAAGCAACTATTCAAGATGGAAGGGTGATTGTTCAATCGGTTTAGAGGAGACAAAGTTCATTTGCTATCGGTACTTCTGGAACAAGGGCTAACATCTCAAGAATAGGAGGGAATAATTTAGGTAAACAAAGGGCTGTGAAGTGTTTTAACTGCCAAGGAGAAGGTCACATGGTAAGACAGTGCCCAAATTCAAAGAGGAAAGGGATGCTACATGGTTTAGGGATAAAGTTCTTCTGGTTGAAGCACAAGGATCTGGTAAAGTTCTAAATGAGGAGGAATTGGAATTTTTGGCAGACCCTGGAGTTGCAGAAGGTCCAGTTACATAGACGGTCATTACACACAATGCAGCATATCAAGCAGATGATTTGGATGCGTATGATTTTGACTGTGACGACTTCTCTATAGCCAAGGCAATTCTTATGGCCAATTTGTCTAGTTTCGAATAAGATGCTCTCTCCGAGGTACCTCACTCTGAAAACACTCATAATGATATGATAAATCAAAGTGTACAAGAGATGCCATATTCTAAACAAACTTATCTTGTGAATTATCCAGAGAATGAGATAAGAAGTTATAGCAATATCATTCCTTATTCTCAGTATCTGCTTGAAACATAAAATGCAGCTGTTCTAGATACAAATTCTTTTGCACAACAAGATGTCATCATATTATCTGTGTTTGAACAACTGTCAAATTAAGTAACTAATTTTAACAAGTTCAATAAGGACAATCTAATTGCCAATGAATCCTTATCTGATGAGCTTGAAAGATACAAAGAACGGGTGAAATTGTAAGAAGAAAGACAAAATGTGGATTTAAGTACTCGAGAAAAGCTTATAATGGATGATATAATTCAGGAGAAAAATGCGCAGTTTGCGGATTTTGAAAAAGAAATTAACTATCTTAAACAAACTCTTTTTGAACAATCAAAGAAAAAGGAGTTATTAACAAAAACATTTAATGTTTTCAAAAACGAATTCAAGGAAAAGGAAGCTAAGAATATTGATAAAGAAATTTCTTTGGAAAAGAAAGTTAAAGAACTGGACAATATTGTTTGTAAAATGAGTCAATCCGCGCAAACTGTGCATATGCTCACGAAACCACAAGTTTTCTATGATAACAACCTGAAATAAGCTATTGGTTTTCAAAATCCTTTCTATCTTAAGAAAGCTCAGCAGATTAGGCAAATGCTTTAGGATGGTAGTGTTATTGTTAAGGAAACCAATATGATTTCAATTGATGATTCTGAAGATACTTTGATGCTTGAAGAAGAGAGTCAATCCAAAATGCTTTTAAAACAAAGTGATCCAATGGTCTTAGAAAAGAACGTTAACATTAAACCAATTAATTATGCTGAGTTAAATCGATTATCTAAAGATTTTAGCAAACATTTTGTCCTACAACAAGAACTGTCTGATGAACAAGCTTTCCGGTTACAAACTTCACACCCTAATACTGACCAATCTGCTTCTTCGCTTGTCAAAATTGAGGCTCCTCGGGAACTTCCTAAGCTAAGCCTGGTTAATACAAGTCTTAAAAAGCTTAAATACCATCTTGGCCAATTTGACGATGTGGTGAAAAAGCAAATTACACCTGATGCTTTAACAGAAGGGAAATGGGGGTTTGAACACACTAAAGTTGTTTTTCTGAAAGAAATAATTCCATTTTTAAAGACCTTAAAAGACATATTTAATGTTTTTGATAAATATCTTTTAAATGAGGTAACGGAAGTACAAACAGTCTTTAACTAGATGGAAGCTGTTGTTCAACAGTGTTTTGTAGACAAACAGTGCTTTGAAATTCAAAAGAAATAAATTTTGATTGAAAACGATCAACTCTTAGATCAAAACATTTCTCAAGATATTGTGAATATTGTTGTGAATTCTTCTGTGGATATGAATACTTCTGTGAATGTGCATTCTTCTGTTGCTATGAATGATTCTATGAATTATGTTGAAAATTGCAACAAGTGTCTAGAACTCGAAGCCGAGTTTATCAAACAACACAACATGGTTGAAAAAGATGAGTATAATAGACTTTCGAAAAGCTTTTCTAAACTTGAACAACACTGCATTTCTCTTGAACTTGCAATGCAACTCAATAAAGAAATTTTTCAAAAGAATGACACATTTGTGAACCAAACTGAACCTACTTGTTTGAACTGAACAATTTGAAAGTTGAGCTTCAAGCAAAAGATACAACAATCGAGAAGTTAAAGGCAAACATTAAACATTTGAATAAAACTTCCACCACAAAAAGTGTGAAAAAGGACATAGATGAGATTGAGACCATAAACATAGAACTGGAAAAAAGGTGGCAAAACGAATTGCTGAAAATGAGCATTTGAAACAGACTTATAAACAACTCTATGATTCCATTAAACCATCACGTGTTCATTCTAAAGAACATGCTGAATCTTTATGGGAATCGATGGTCAATAAATTAATCAAAAGTTCTGTTGAAAATTACTGAATTTAAATATTTATACTCAAATCTAGGAAAATGTTTTTTTCATAACAACATTAAAAAAATGATCTTGGAAAATTCAAGGAAAAAGGACATAGTTAACAATGATGCCCAAAGTGTCAAAATGATCCACTATTGCTCAGAATGTATAAGCTTGACTGAGTATTTTGGCTTCCTAAGGATAAGCATTAATAGGATGGAAACTCACATATACTACCTTAAGCACACTATGGAACAAGCTGTTATTCTTAAGGAGATAGTTGAACAAGCCAAATCTTTAAACCCTTTAGATGGTGCATCTTACTCTGCCAGTAAGTATGCTAAGCTGATTCAAGAGTTGCTAGGATATGTTAGAGATACTTGCCCTGATATCCACAAACCTAGTGAGAAATTAGTTGCTGTTACGCCTATCAACAAAAACAAAACATTTAGGTTTACTGAACCCGTCATATCATCAAGCACATCCCAAAAACAGTTAGGCTCTTCCCAAACACAGACCAAACAGACCAATAAAATTTTTGTGTCAACTTCTACAGGAGTAAGTCGGTCTACTAAATTTAGCAGGTCAAAGTCTATAGACAATACAAAGAATAATAAGATCCTGAAGATTTCAAGTAGTACCCAGAAGAAGAATAAAGTAGAAGACCACTCTAGGATAGTTAGTCTCGTTTGAATAAACCGAATTATGTTGTTGAACCATCTGGAAATGCAAATGTGCAGCATTCCAAATTAAATACATATCTGAGCTAATGTGCGTTAAATGTAATAGTCTATGTTTGATGCTAGACATGAATTATGTTTTCTTGAATTTGTTTCTGATATGAATGCGAGTTCCAAATCTAAGTTTGTTAAGAAAACTAAAAATAAAAAAGAATGGAAACCTACAGGAAAAGTGTTTACTAAAATTGGATATAACTAGAGACCCACAGGAAGGACTTTCACTTTAGTTGGAAATGCGTGCCCTTTAACTAGGATTACCGCCACTAATAAAGTGCATCTTAGGAAACATATTCCTCTAGAAGTAGTTGCACAAGAATCTGTAGTAACTAAGGCTTATACTAGGATACCTAAGGTACCTAAGACTAATGGTTCCAATAGCAAACCTAAGATTGCAAAATCTATGATTTCTAACATAAAGGAATCCGATACATCTCGGGGATCCAATACTTCAGTTGCTTCATCTTTTTCTTCTTTTGTCGATCATAGGTTGTCCAAATTGTTTTATGGTATTTGGACTCCGGATGCTCAAAGCACATGACTAGAGATCGCTCTCAGCACACCAATTTTATTCACAAGTTTCTCGGTACCGTCAAATTCGGTAACGACCAGATTGAAAAGATTATGGGGTATGGTGATTATCTGATAGGGAATATCTTAATCTCAAGGGTTTATTATGTGGAAGGACTAGGACACAATCTATTCTCAGTTGGTCAATTCTATGACTCAAATCTTGAAGTAGCTTTCAGAAAACACACGTGCTTTGTTTGTAATCTGGAAGGTGTTGATTTACTCTCAGGATCTCAGGAAACCAACCTTTATACATTGTCAATTAGGGATATGATTGCGTCTTCTCCAATTAGTCTCTTGTCCAAAGCCTCAAAGACTAAATCCTGGTTATGGCATCGACGATTTTCACACTTGAACTTTGGTGCTATTAATCATTTGGAAAAAAATGGTCTTGTACGAGGTCTTCCCAAATTGAAATTTGAAAAAGATCATCTGTGTTCAGCATGTGCAATGGGCAAAAGCAAGAAACAATCACATAAACCTAAATTTGATGACACCAATCAAGAAAAACTATATCTTTTGCACATGGATCTTTGTGGGCCTATGCGTGTTGCAAGTCTAAATGGGAAAAAGTACATCCTCGTCATTGTGGATGATTACTCTTGGTTCACATGGGTGAAATTTCTAGCATCAAAGGATGAAGCTCCTTATTTCATAATCAAGTTTCTAAAAATGATACAAGTTAGATTGAATGCACCGGTTAGGAACATTTGTACAGATAATGGAACTGAGCTTGTCAATCAAACTCTGTGTAGCTATTATGTGAGTGTTGGTATCTCTCATGAAACATCAGGTTGCGTAATCTCCATAATAAAATGGTGTCGTTGAAAGGCAAAATCGTACTCTTGTTGAAGCTGCTCGAACAATGTTAATCTACGCAAAAGCTCCTTTATTTCTATGGGCCGAGGCAGTCTCTACCTTATGTTACACCCAAAATCGATCCATTATACATTGCCACCATAAAAGAACTCATTTTGAGCTCTTACATGATAGAAAACATGATTTATCTTACCTTCATGTCTTTGGAGCACTTTGCTATCCAAACAATGACTGTGAGAATTTAGGAAAACTTTAAGCTAAAGCTGATATAGGCATTTTCATTGGATATGCACCCAAGATGAAAGATTACCGTATCTATAACCGACTTACCCAAAAAATAATTGAAATTCTGAACAACTCGGTTTAGGATTCGGACTTCAATGTATGACTCCAGCAACATCCAGTTCAGGACTCGTTCTAAAACCTATTCCTCAACAGCCTTGTATTCCACCACCAAGAGATGATTAGGATCATTTGTTCTAACCTATGTTTGATGAATACTTTAATCCTCCAACTATTGTTGTTTCTCTAGTTCCAGTCGCTAATGCACCAAGAGCTGTTGATTTAGCCGATTCACCTATGTCTACGTCAATTGACCAAGATGCTCCAACAACAAGTATCCTATCAACACAAGATCAAGAACATTCTCTAATTATTTCTTAAGGTTTTGAAGAATCACCAAAAACACCATACTTTCATGATGATCCACTTCATGAATCTCTTCATGAAGACTCGACTTCTCAAGGATCGTCATCTAATGTGAGACCAATCCACACTCTATTCGAATCTCTTGGTAGATGGACTAAGGATCATCTTATAGCAAATGTAATCAGAGATCCTTCTCGTTCTGTCTCTACCAGATTGCAACTACAGACTGATGCCATGTGGTGTTATTTTGATGCCTTTCTAACTTCAATCGAACCAAAGAACTTCAAACCAGGAATGACCGAACCGTCATGGATCGATGCAATGCAAGAAGAAATTCATGAATTTGAAAGACTACAATTTTAGGAATTGGTACCGTGTCCAGATAAAGTCATGTCGATCAAACTAAAATGGATTTATAAGGTCAAGACGGACGAATTTGGCGGGGTACTAAAGAATAAGGCTAGATTAGTTGCTCAGAGATTCAGGAAAGAGGAGGGAATTGATTTCGAGGAATTATTTGCACCGGTTGCAAGAATAGAGGCCATCCGTATCTTCGTAGCAAATGCAGCTAACAAGAATATGACGATTTTCCAAATGGATGTCAAAACGGCTTTTTTAAATGGCGAGCTCAAAGAAGAGGTCTACGTTTCTCAACCAGAAGGATTTATGGATCAGGATAACCCATCGCATGTGTATAAGCTCAAAAAGGTCTTGTACGATCTTAAACAAGCACCACGTGCATGATACGACATGCTATCAAGTTTCCTCCTTTCATAACGTTTCTCTAAAGGTGCAGTTGATCCGACGCTCTTCACACAGAAAGCAGAAAACGACTTATTACTAGTACAAATTTATGTTGACGATATAATATTTGCATCCACTAATACTGCTAGGTGTAATGAGTTTGCTAATCTGATGACCACTAAGTTCAAGATGTCGATGATGGGGCATATGTCATTCTTTTTAGGATTACAAATTTCTCAAAGTCCCAGGGAATCTTCCTAAACCAATCAAAATATGCTTCTGAAATTATTAGAAAATATGGTTTGCTAACTAGTGATTCTGTAGACACACCTATGGTGGAAAAGAATAAACGGGATAAAGTACTACAGGGGACACCCGTTGATGCTACACTTTACCGTTGCGTGATTGGATCCCTCATGTATCTGAGATCTAGTAGACCCGGCCTTATTATTCAGTCTGCTTATGTGCCCGGTATCAGGTAAAGCCTATCGAAAAGCACTTAAATATGGTTAAACGGATCTTTTGATACCTAAAGGGAACCATTAACATGGGTCTCTGGTACTCTTAGGATACCGGTATGTCTGTAACAGCATATGCAGACGCAGATTATGCGGGGTGTCAGGACACTAGACGCGGTACATCAAGAAGCGCTCAATTCTTAGGGGATAAACTTGTTAGCTGGTCTTCTAAGAAGCAAAAGAGCACTGCGATCTCGAGCACATAGGCGGAATATATACGTACTCAAACACCATATTTTTCCCTCATAATTTGAGGGGGAGCATTAAAATGTTCTAATAATCGACTTGTTAATAATTGGACATTTTTTCCTTGAAACCATGAATATTTGAATCAATTGATATCCAAAATATCAAGAGATTTGACATTTTTGATAAGGGGAGAAAATGTGATTAAAATATATGGCTAAAGATGTTAATTTAAAGGACTCAAGTGCAAGCTTTACCCTTCATGTGCTAAACATTTTTCGAATATCGATGCACATGTTGAGGGGGAGCATTTTGAATGGTTTAAGGCTGAGAATAATACCGAAAGACCGACCATGTTTGTAATTACTTGGAGTTATAAGGTGGTTAGGATTAGGTATTCGTTCCCATGATCCAGCCAGAACCGGAGGGATCTACCATGGACATTCCACTAGTTAGTGTAGAAGTCCATAGATATGATATAAAAAAGGAGTAAAAGTGAGAATACGGGAAAAGTGTCGACTAAGATGGAGCTAGTACTAGAACAAACCCAACAAGGTACTAGTCATGAAGTCTCGGTAAGCACTGAGGGGGTTGAAGAATTAAAAAGAAAAGTTAAGATAAAGGGTGAAAAGAAATAAGCCCTCCTTACACTTAGGCAGAAACCGGGTCAATACATAAACTGTCAGAAACACTAAGTTTTTGTCTGGTATTGAAGACAGTCGTCATGGACCCAGTGACGCAATGCACAACCCTCCTTAGCCACTCAAGGTCTCTAAAAAGACTCTTGTTTCATTTCTCACAGAGATTACACTCATTTCTATCGACTTTCTCACTCCGGGTTAATTGGTATTGAAAAGGTGGCAATCTGCTCCAGCCTTCGATTACTAAAACCAAATGTGCACTATTGAGTCTAGAGCCAAAAGAGATCATCCATAAATCTCATTAGGACAATTATCCAAAATATGCTTGCTAGTTCACACAAGGTGAAAACAAAAAATATATCAAGAGTCCTACGCATCGTCCTTGTGATTTTGCCAGAACATCAGAGTGATACCTAAAAGTACTCACAATGAAGATGGAAATCCTTCTAGACCCAACATCAAACAAGCTCTGCGATAGGTGACTTATGGGATCCTATATGGATCAAACTTGTGACAGTAGATATCGATTCGGTCCAGCTTATGAATTGACGGATGAATTTTGAAAAAGATAAAACTGTTGGTGTGTCATAAAAACCGTTTGCATCTTGACACACCGACTGATTTTCCTAAATCAATTTTTAATCTTATGTCCATGGGAAGCCTCACAAGGGTATCTGGACATAGGAAAGCTGAACACGAATTGACGGCTTAATCAGGAAGATAGTAACTTACCGGTTCACTCTTACCGTGTTGTCTGCTTTGAGACGCTTTGGTAATGAGAACGGCTAGTACAGCTGTGAAACCCTGTCAAGGAGATTCTTCAGAATTCTACCTGATCACAGGCAGTATTTATACTGATTAACGGGGAACCATGGTTATTACAACCATATTCGACGAAGTGACAAAGCCGCTTTTGTCCATACATGTTGATTATTACTAACCTTTTCATACAGGTAATCCCGATGGCCGCAGCTATTAGATTAAGACAAGTCAAGATTCAAATCCACATCAAAAGTAAAGACATCATGAAAGCTCAAGTACATGTTTCAAGACTTCCGCTACTCTGATACCGTACGTCTTTCTTGAAGTGATGAAGTATTAAAGTCAAAGAATTTCAAAGAAGTTTCTGTCACTCTGATACCGAACGTCTTTCTCGAAGTGACGAAGTGTTATAGTTAAAGAATTTCAAGAAAGATGTCTTATTCAAGCTTTCAAGACCAAGAAACAACAACAGTATGAGCATGTCGGTCCAAATGTCACAAGTGCACAAGACGGCGACAAGATCACAAAATGATGATAAGAGATTATGCTTGGTTGATGATCTCAAAGAAGTTCAAGTTCACATACAAGTCAAGCCTATCAGAACAAGCTCAAGCCTAAAGTCAAAGATCACTATGCCATATTCACAAGATGAAGTCAAGAAAACAAATCTGCGAGCACAAGACTGAAGACAAAGCATAGTATGCTAGGTTTAAGTTTTTGTAAAATGGAGTGACCTCCTTTAGGGGGAGATTGTTAGGAATACGAAAAGTATCAGTCTCTTCCATTATATCGTTAGATAGCTCGTAAAGTAATATTTGGAAACTTACTAGGCTAGATAAGCAAAAGCCTATGAAAAGCCCATAGCCGGCCTAATGTAAGTATATAAACCCTTTCCATGCTATGGAAAGGGTGTTGGTTGTTTCATTATTCTCTTTCACTTTCTCTCACTAGAAGCAACCTCCTACTCCCTTTCTCTCTCTAGACATCATCGGACGTGTTTCAGCTTTGGACTTGGATTAGTCTACGTGTTATATACATTATTTTATCATTTTGAAGTGTTACGTAGTTTACACACTTTCAGTTATGATTTTTATGTTTTCGCGTATAAGTTACGTTTTTCGCGTTTTTGATCAAACGGGACCCCAGAAACCCGTAATCTTTTCGTGTAAACCCTAGATATCATATGTCTCGGGTTTAGAGGTCATAAATTTTGTGGATAACCCCCCTCCTACTTCAAAATTTCAAAACACACATACATACTCACACTAAATTAAATCCAAGAGCATCTTTTCACTTTAGCTCATGGTCCCCTCACCTTCCCTTGGCTTGGCTTGCCCTTTGGCTCCAAGTTTACTTTGGCCCCACACCCTTCCTTTTGCTCCAAGTCTACTTCACTATAAACACCATCCATATTTCAATCCTCATAAATTTTTCACACACTAGCTAACTTAACCAAAGAATTAATACTTGCAAAATTGGCTCACACTTCCTTTCTTTTTCTCTCTTGAAACCAAACCAACCACAACACCCTTATGTGGGTTCTAGCCATTTTGTTAAGACAAGTCTTGCACCCTAAAATCCTAATCTTGTCCTATATATACTACCACTTATCCCATTTTAGGTCATTCATTTCATTTCAAAGCCACCAAAAGTTTCCTTCTCCCTTTTTCTTGTTCCTTTGGCTACGGCAACACCACAACCACCATAATGTCACACCCCGCCAAGGCGAAAACGCGAGGCGTAAACAAGAATGTATATCATCAAAACACATGGTGTCTATACAAGAAACTAAAATGAAACTAAAGTAACGCAACGACACAAAGTGTCAATAACAATACCAAAACAAATGGAGTCTTATGATTTAATGAGAAAGAGGTCTCGTCAATAAATGACATGCAAAAACATAATCCAAACAATTCATGCAAACGCATTTATTCAAACAGAAAGCATAAATAACTCCAAGCATCCTACGGTCTCTTCTAGCCACTTCGCTCTATCTTAGCACATTATCTCACTGACAAGATGCTAAAAAACGTCAACACAACGTTGGTAGAGGAGCATAGGTTTAAGACTCACATTATAAACCTTACAAACCAATTACTGTGATTATCAAAACAATAAAGGACAATTATGGAACCTACGAACTTATGCTAACATGCAAACCAAATCATCATATCAAACCAACCATACATATACTGGGTAGGCGTACCCCTTCGATCCCAAATACGTCACTTACGCACCTAAAAGTCTACCAGCTGAAGCTTATATTTAGGCCTGTACCCATACCAATTCACAGAGTTGATCAATCTCAAATTAACGATCCGTGAGATGATCAGCCCCACTATTAATTATCCTCAACACAACACAATATCATGCAACAACAAGCCATATGCAGTCACATAATGTCCACCCGCAATCAAAACACATAATCACTGCAATTCAAAACATTTCCAAATACTTAGCATCATTTCCATCCCAATTTAAAACATTAAAAAGAGGGACTATGAAACTCACCTGATGCTTAGCTTCCCAAAAGAATCCAACAAAAGCTTCACAAACACTTCACGGATAATCTAAACAATTAAGCACACAATAAGCTAACCATCATTAGCATCAAACCCAATATGGCTGTAACCTCAACTATGATGGATATCTAAGCTATCTACCATAGTTCTATACTTGTTTTAAACCTTTTCCAACTCTTATATACACCATTTACACTTCAATACTACACTTTAAATTTTCTGGATTAGAGCAGAATTTTATACTCACTTACGTGTCCTAAACGTACCACTTAAACACTTCCACAATTCAAACCAAAATTTACCATGCTACATATATGTCTTATGAACCTCTCATAGCTCTTCTAAAGCCATTACCCTTTTACAAATACCTTTTAGAAATTCATTAATCCAAAGTGTCCAGAATTCGTCCAGAATCTGACCCTCTAAAAGTATGGCACTAGCTGACCACTTTAGACCTCCTTACATACTTAGCAAAACTTTAGGGGTCACACACAATATATAAACTAACTTCCACGTTATTTTTAGCCTCTAACTAGATGTCTAAGTTTTTTTAGAAAAATAAAAACCAAAACTGAAATTCGTCACTATTTTACACACTGATTTTGTAACGACCTTTTGACCTACTTCCCGACCATAAAAACTCACGAGGCCAACTTTTCTGGAAAGTAACTCCTAAGTTAGTCTCCATATTGTAGAAATTATTTATTTGATAATTTACGATTGCGTTATTACCGTTACAAAACTGTCTAACTTTCTGTAGTGAATTAAACAATTAATTTGGGCGATCTAGACCCTAACCGACTAACCAAATCATGAAAACAATCAAACGAATGATTAACCACATCTCTAATACTATCATAAATTTCAGAAACATAAAACCCTAATCCAAACCTAGGCCAAAAATTACATGTTAAAACCCTAATCCATCCTGCTAGATTTACATTAATTAAAAATTAACTAGAATTAAACAAGAATTAGAAAATACCTTAGCAAAGAAACCCTAAGTTTTTTTTCTCTTTTCTTCTACTCTTTTTCTCTTGGTCGACCGATTGATGCACTAGGGGGGTTTGGGATTTTATTTTTTTGTATTTATAAGCCCCTAAACTAATCCTAGATAATTCCTAATTAGAGTCCTAGTTTAATTAGGCTTTTATTCCCTTTTTTTCCTTTTTTTTAACTAAAATCGTATTTTACTATTCCATCTATAAAAAAAAAAAAAATTTATCTTTTATTAGTTAATTAATTACCTTCATACCTTAAGTTTTATAAAAACCTAAGCTAATTTGGTAAACCATTTTGCTTATAAACTATTTTCTAAAAATAACTTTTCATTTCTAAATTCACTTTCCAAAAATAGAAATTTACATTTTTTCTTAACCTAAATTCTAAAACCTAATCAACCCTTAAAATTACTAATACTTAATACATACACATAATGATACATACACAATTAACGTGAAAACGCTAAAATCACATGTCATTTACATGTCACCAAAAGTGAACGAAATGAACTCATGCAAACTCCATCATAATCAAACCTCAATGAGATTCTCACACTCACTAGGTTGATTCTCAAACCTCATAAAACACACATAGAACACATAAAATCACAAAATTTCATAAACCAAACTTATAGAACAGATAATTAGGTCAACGCTATGGTTTGACCAACCTGCTCAAGCCATGGTTGTCACAGTATCCCCACCTTGAGAAAATCTCGTCCCGAGATTTAACTACTCGAGGCATTAGCACTATCGACAAACAACGGAGGAAAATTAGACCTCATTTGATCCTTGTGTTCCTAAGTAAGCTCAGGATCACGCTTCGAATCCCAACGAACTTTCACTAATGCTATCATACTACGCTTTTACTCATGACCTCTCGGTCCACAACATCATCGGTTCCTTGACAAAACAAAGAGTCTTGTCAACCTTAACCTCGACTAACTGCAAATCCGAATCCAACTCTAATGACTTTGCTTAACCCCCCAAGGGTGCAGTTAGACAATCACTACAACCCCAAACAAAAGAGCATCCACTACATGTACTCGCTCGTCAATCGAGAAAAGTTATCAAACCCTAAGTATTGTAACAACGTTTTTTATATCTTAACCTCGTAACTCGTCAAACAACAACTGTCTGAAATTTAAGATATAAATTTACAAAGCTCAACGTATCTAAAGATCCACGGTAAATTCAGGTTTTCTCAACTTTCAGCACCTCCCAATCCAATTTTCCGATACTCAGCCCATAAGACATAAATTCTAACGAACTGTAGGCCCAATATATCCAAAGATCTCAAATGTTCCTACATAACTCGGTTCTAACTTGTCTTTCTTTCCAAACGTACTGCACCTCTCCAAGGTGAGACCTTCAACCACCCATAACCTACCAGCATTAATTTAAAAGTTTCCCACTACTACCAAGCTAACACTTTTGACAATTTGGCTGCCTCAAGCCTTTCCTGTATTACCACTATCTTGTTGGTTGTTTCTTGTACCAAAAAAATGGTTTAACAAATTAGCTTAGGTTTTTATAAAATTTAAGGTATAAAGATAATTAATTAATTAATAAAAGAAAAGAAAAAAAATTTTACGCATGAATAGTAAAATCCGAAAATTAGAAAAGAAAAAAAAAGAAAAGAGTTTGAATTGAAATCAAATTGTAATTAGAGTTTTATCTAGGGAATTCCTTGTGGCCTATAAATACCAAACTAATCCCAGTCCAATTTTCGATACTTGGCTCACAAGACAAAAATTCTCAACCGAAATATAGGCCTAATCCATCCAAGGATCTCAAATGGTCCTACATAACTCGGTTCTAACTTGTCTTTCTTTCTAAACGTACTACACCTCTCCAAGGTGAGACCTTCAACCACCCATAACCTACCAATATTAATTCAAAAGTTTCCCACTACTATCAAGCTAACTCTTTCGACAATTTGGCTGCCTCAATTCCGCTCCAGGATGGATAGAATATTTGTCGTATACGCCTCTTCAATAGCCAAGGTCCTTACATCTCTCCAAATGGAGGTCCGAACCTTCTCTTAACCAATATGAACCACTCTCCATCTCTTTTCACACTCGTTGGTCCAAGCCACACAACATCTTATGTTGACGTGTTCTTTGCTTTCGACATCTTATCTTGTGCCACAAACATCCTTTTCTCAAACCTAGATCGGAGTACATCTATCTCGAACTCATTCTTAGCTTCACTCCTTCTTCCTACTCCACGGTACAAGATCTACATTTGCCTTTCCCAGATAGTACTTGGCCTCGAAATCAAACTCACTAAATAACATCCATCCATCATCTTTGCCTCATGTTCAATTCTTCTGATTGAAAGCGTGTTGGAGACATTCATGATCCGTATAGATTACTCTCCATGTCTCGTTCACTTAATGCCTCTAGCATTATAAGGCAAAACCTATGATGTTGAAATTTTCAACCCTTTGATATGTATATATAAATAAATATGTAAATAATTATAAATATATAATAAGGATCAAAAAATTCACAATCGTAGTATAACCGGGATTCCCGTGTCGTTTTTCCCCAACGAGGTGTGCAATTGAAAATCGAATGACGAATTGATAATCGATATTTGAATATGACTAGATTATGATTGGTTTTCTATTACTACAAGTAAAAATGCAAAATCAAGCAAAAGTAAACCTAAAACGTAAGCAATTTAACTTAAACCCTAAAACGGTGACGTAAAAATGCGAGCTAAAAACCTGAATTATTCAATTTTAATCCTAAAATAATTTTTTAACTATTAATGGGTCCTAGTTGACTAAAAAGGAAGTTTAAAAAAAACTAGATCGAAAACAGAGTTGATTAAGACTAAAAACGAGTCAAAACAAGAACAGAATCGAATCTCGTTCTTTAAAAAATGAACTTTTGAAAAAATGACCCTACGAAAGCTCTAATAATTTTCCTAGAAACTATTTGATAAAAGAAAATTTTAAAAAAAAGATTTATATTGTTTTGACTTTTATTTTAATTTTTATAAATTATTTAATTTTTTAATGAAAATAAATTATAAAAAATACTAACTGTTTATAAAAAAATCTAAAAAAATTACACAAATTAGCTAAGGTTGAAAGGATCCAATGAAAAATGCAATTGGTCACACAGCTTATCGCAATAAGCTGCGAATAAGCAAAAACAGCTTATGGCTGTTTGGGCAAAAAATGTGTATAAATAAAGTGTGAAAACACACTCTGCCGGATGAGCTATTGTAGCACAGCGGTAGAGTGTGTGGGGCTTATAAGGGTTGAACGAGGTTTGAAGTCAGGGGCTCGAGCCTAAGCTCACCCTTGACTTCCCTTGTTCCCCTTTTGCTTTTTAAAATTTTTTTATGAACTTATAAAACTACTAAAATTAAGCAACTTTTGTAAAAACATTTCTTTTTAAAATCACAAATAAGCTGGGAAATAAGCCAATAAGTAGGCAGATTGCTTTTTTCTACATTAAGTATATAAAATCTAAACTGTTAAGCTATTTTTAAGGCAAATAAGCAAATGAAAGACACAAATAATCAAAAAGAAGTAATCTACTACACCTAATAAGCAAGTGTAAACAAGAATAAGCCAGGAATATGAGCTAATAAGCACAAATAAGCCAAATAAGCCAATTGGCTTAAACTGCAAGCCACACAGCCTAAGGGGCCACTTTTGGGCTTAAAAATAAGCCACAAAATGGATCCTTATGGCTTAAGGGCTTATATGCCCTTAAAGTTTGAACAACTAGCTACAATAATCAGCAAAAATATTTGAGTTTGAAACTCAAATAAGCCATGAAAATGGCTTATGAAAGGAGTTGTTCACAAAGATTTGTCATTTTTGGTTTTTCTTAAAGAAAAAGGGACAAAGAGCAGGCTACAAAATAAGCTGGTAAATAAGCTCAAAATCAAAAGACAATTCAAAACAGATTTAGATTAACTCCAAGTGAGCTTGTGCTCAAATTTTCAAAAGCTGAAGAAAACATTTTAAGCATCTGATAAATGAGGAAGAAAATAGGCAGTTTTGTACTAAAATACTCTTAAGAAAACCTATGACAGATTTGAAAGAAAACACAAGTAAACTAAAGACTCTTGGACTAATCCATTTTGACACTACAAAAGACACTAAAACTGGTTTTAAAAACTGTTTTTTTGAAAGCTAATCTAATAAGTACTAAAGAAACTGTTTGTCACCAACAGTTTCAAAGGACCAATGAGAAAAACTTAAAAACAACTTATAGAACCTAAAACTCTTGAAAAACAGTTTACTAACAACTCAAATTTTCTTGTTAAAGAAAACCAAGTTACCCATTAGGTTTTTAAACTCAAATTGACCCATTTTCACCCTTGACCCAAACACCACTTTAAATATGAAACGGTCTTTTTAAGGCTGATTTTGAGGGTTTTAAGCCAAGGTATTTGAAAACCAGATAACAAGCAAACTATGTTGAGCAAAATTAAGCTAAAAGCATACAAAAATAAGCTCTTGAGAGCTTTGTCTACAAGCTCCAGCTTATCAAAGATAAGCTGGTATTGTCCATAAGCCCATCCTTTTCTGGCTTATCTTCCAAAAGTCAGCATTGGTATTTTGAGGTGAGTATTTTTTAGTTTTTCTAACTACAAACTTAACTCTTTTTATAACTTACTGCAAGTAGGTTAATATTAAACCCTTATAAAAGCTTTTGAACAAAATTTCATAACAATTTAACAATTTACGACTTGAAATTATAAATTGGGATTTTAACTTGAAAACTCAATACTTCATTAATTGCTTAAGAAAACAGATACAATGCTTAAATTAAAGACAAAATTTATAAAAAAACTTAAAAGATTACAAATTAAAAACCTAGATGCCTTTCATGGCTTACAAGATGGCCTATTTATACTAGAAACTTTAAAGTCTTGGCCTTTGAAGTGTGCTTCTTTTGTGAGACGAATTGAGGCTGTGTTTCTTGTGTGAGGTGAATCAAAACTCAATCTTGGCCCTTGAATTTGACTTGTGCTTTCTTGAATCAATAACAGCCGGTGATTTTTGTCCATGAAACTAGTGGAAGCAACATAAAGGTGTATAGTGATTAGGGTTTTAATTGGAGAGGGAAAGGTTATTACCCCAATGGTAATATTTAAAGTTTAAGGTTGCAGGGTAAAGATGGGGAAGAAAGCCCGTGAGTGTTCTTGGGTTTTGTTTGGGCGGGAAAAATGGTTTACAAAAGGTAGGGGATAACACGTAAAGGTTTGGTGATGGGGCAAAACTAGTCCCTCAAAGTTATATAAGTAGTTGCAAATCCAGTCCTTATGGTGATGGATGTTTGGGGACTTGTCAAAAACAGTCCCTGAAAGATATATGTACTCTTGCATTTTTAGTCCTTGTGTTATATAACTTTAGGGGTTTGGCAGAATCAACCCCTAAAGTTATTCTTCACTTAAATTACAATTTCACCACTTAAACTTTTTATCCTTGTTTTACAACTTTGGGATTTGGCAATTTTAGTCCCTCAAGTTGTACCTTTTTCTGATTCAGCTTCTCGGGGTTGACTTTGACTTTGTCGGGGTTGACTTTTTGACTTTGACTGTCTTTGGCTTAGATTTGACTTTGGCTTTGACTTTTACTCACGCTTTTTTCATTCCTGTGCTCGGTTTTGTTCGTTTTTGCTTGATTTTTCATCTTTTTCTTGAATATCCGTTTCCTGCACAATACAAATGCAAAACATACAAATACAATGTATTTTTGGTATGTTTTTAGTCATTTAAGTCCGTTTTTAATGGAAAATGGTATGTGTAATTAAGCACATACCAATCTCTAACTTGAAATTCTAAAGGATTTTGTCTTATATTGGCATAACTTCTCTGCCGGTCTCTTGCAGCTTGCAAGCGTTGTCGAATTTGCACTATCTTTTTAGTGGTTTCATGGATTATTTCTGGTCCTGTAAGTTAAACATCTCCAACTTCGGCCCAACAAATAGGTGATCTGTACTTTCGACCATAAAGTGCCTCGAATTGTGCTGCCTTGATACTGGCATGGTAACTATTATTGTAGGAGAATTCTACCAATGGTAAGTGTCTTTCCCATCCTTTTCCAAAATCTATAACACAGGCTCGAAGCATGTCTTCGAGTGTTTGAATGGTCCTTTCACTTTGTCCATCGGTTTCAGGATGATATGCCGTACTCATGTCTAATTGAGTACCCAAAGCACTTTCTAATGATCGCCAGAATCTGGATGTAAAATTACTGTCACGATCCGAGATGATGGATATTGGCACGTCATGCCAGGAGACTATTTCTTTGATGTACACCCTTGTAAGGGTTTCCATACTATCTGTCTCTCGGTTAGGGATGAAATGTGCGGATTTGGTAAGACGATCGGTAATGATCCAAATTGTGTCATGTCCGTTTGATGTTTTG
>BQNB010126480.1:6301-19595 GCA_026074375.1 Tanacetum coccineum | reverse complement strand
TTAACTGATTTTAGGATTTAAGTAGTATTAAGACTGAATTAAGCTCTATCTAAGCTTAGAGACTTAGAGAGCTATTGAGAGCTTATAGGAGCTTATGAATGAAAATAAGGATTTAAGACAGAAAAAGCTAAATTTCATTAATCATAAAAACTTGTTACATTACTTGAAAAGAAATTACAAAAGCTTAAAAGAAATTACAATTAAATTTGCATAAGCTACACTAGATTAAGCTAGAAATTAAAAGGCTATCTATTTCACTCCCCTCCCCGTGTGTGTGAAAAGTGTGTGCTATTTATAGCCCTTCTCTGAACCTTCTAGGTCTTCCTTGCTACCCACGCTCCTATCAATCAACACCATTCATTCCTCCAATCATTGGAGAATCATCATGAGCCGTTGGATCAAGTTCTATCTCCCACGGATTGCCAAGCTGGCAATCCCTTGATGTGACATTTGTGCTTGTTGTGTGAGTGCCTCAAGAGTAAATCAATCATTCCTTTGTGCTTTCTTTACATCCACGTGGCATTCCTTTGCTAAGTGAGCCAATGAGTGCCTTGAGATTACAAATTTATCCCTGCCATCATGTAGTAGACCTCTTGAATTAACCATTGTACCCTTCAATTTGGAAAACCCCTTTGATTTTAACTGGTGGGTAAGTTAGGACGATGAATGAATAGTACCCACCCTTTTGGCGCCCATTTTAACTGTCAAAAGGTAAAAAGAATTTAAACTTTGGGTTTATGGCAAAACTAGTCCCTCTCTTTGGTTTATTAAAAGCCTAGTGTTAAATGACTTTTACCTTTGGCAGGAATGGCCCCTAGATTTTTATAAAAGGGTTATGGGCTTAGGATTTTGGGCTTTTGATTTTGGCTTCCGGCTCTTGCACGCTCTTCCGTTCTCGTGTCCGTGTTTGCCCGTTTTGACGGTTTTCTCGTAATTTTTGCTTTATCCATACCTACATACACAAAACACAAAAACACACATATCTTTGCCATTTTCACTGTATTTTTGGTCATTTAGGGTCATTTTTGGTGTTAACGGATATGTGTATTTTACACCTATCACTTATACATTTAAAACCCCAAAACTCTTTTTAACTCGGCCCAAAACCCTTAAACATTAACAGCAATCCAACGGATTACAAGACTTGGAAAAAATAAAAATGACATTAAGTAAAAATAAGCTGCTCAAAGTAAAACTAGATGCCTCTTAGGGCTTACAAAAGTCCCTATTTATAGAAGAAATATCAAAGTCTTGGGCCTTCAATGTGTGTTTCTTCAGTGAGAGGGATTATGAGTGTGTTTCTTGTGTGAGAGAGCTCGAAACCTTCATCTAGGCCATCCAATTTTCTTGGTCTCCAAGTTCTATCATCACAGCCATTGAATCCTTGTCTTTGTCCCATCATCGAATGAAAATTAAGAGGATTGCCAAGGTGGAATTGTTGGTTTGTGATGTGGGGTTTGTTATGAAAGTGATGGGTTTGTTTGTTGGAGCAGAGGTCGAGGTGAGAGGGATGGTGAATAGTGGGGCGGGAAATTTTAATTTGGGTGAACATGGTAACGGTGGTTAAGGGAAGGGGTAATGGTGTTAGTGGTTAGGGACTAACATTGTTAGTCCTTAAGGACTGGCAGCGTTAGTCCTTAGGGACTAACGATGTAAAAGCTTGTATGGTGTTGTGGGCTAACGGGGTTAATGGTTAAGTGTTTTGGGCTTAATGTTGGGCCGGGTATAATGATTGGGCTTTTTTAAGCTTTAAGCTTATGTAAGTCTTGATATAAATGCTTAATGGGCTGCCCCGGCCCATTGGATGGGTGCGGGTTGGCCCATTAAGTATTTCTTCGGTTTCGGCTTCGTCTTTGACTTTTGACTTTGACTTGGTTGACTTTTTGGTTGACTTTTTGACTTTTCACGCTCTTTCTATTCCCGTGCTCGGTTTTGTCCGTTTTGGCTTGATTTTTGTCCTTTAGTGAATATCCGTTACCTGCACAGCATAAATCACAAAACACACAAATACAATGTATTTTTGGTATATTTTGGTCATTTTAGGCACGTTTTTAAAGGCAAAAGATATGTGTAATCAAGCACATACCAGTATGCTTGATGATAAAGAGAGATTGTTTGATTTTTTAGATTTGAGAAAAATTATGATTTTTGACTTCAATCCACGGGCTTTTAAAGGACATTCTTCAAGTGATTCTCAACCCGAAGCTTATTCTGGAAGCTTATATAGTCATGATGCTCATGATGTATCATAATCATCATGATGGGAGGAAGATATAAGCTTAACATTTTCCATATATAAAAAGGGGGAAAAGATATAAGCATAGAATTTGGAAGAATTTTTGAGATACAAGTATATAAAGGGGAGAAGATATAAAAGAAATTTAGAAATATTATAGGACAAATCATTTTTGGTTGTTAATCATGGGAAGATATCATTGACGAAATTGAGTTAAAGAAATCATTGTGGTAAAAGTAGTTTGATTTTCGAAGATAAGATTCGTATTCGTGATTGAGGTTACTTCATCAAGTGTTTTAAAGAAGCTATAGTGTTTTTTAACTTCAAAGATCGATCAAGATAGCCGGTTTGACATTTGCATGGATTTACTTCTCAAGAATATTGATATTGTCTTCAAACAATCAAAGTTCTCTACTTCAAGAGATAGATATGTGATTGAGAGGGAGCTAAAAGAATACGAAGATTCAAGTGAAAAGTCAAGTATTCAAGTCTTCTACAAAGAATTACTCAATCAATATCATCGTGTTCAAGATCTTTCTTCAGCAACTTATATGGGTGAAATCAACTTTCAAGATCAAGATCAAGATTTAAAGATAAAGATCAAGTTAGCTTTTGAGAATGCTGATTTTGAGTTCGAAAGTAGAGTTGATACCTTCAAAGAAGTATTACATAAGGGGAGATATGCTACAAGGTCGTCCTCAACTTTCATAAAGAATTCTTAGCGTTTTCAAGCTTCAAAGAAACAAGATCCAAATCTAGCAAATCATTACATAGGGGGAGATTATTAGAATTATAGATAATTCCATTTTTAATGTAAAGATAGTGAGATGCTAGATTTAGGATTAATGTACTTAATTGTAAATACTCTAGGGACTAAAAGTATATTTATTATATACTTAACCACATCACTAAGTATATAATAAGGTCTAATGACCACTAAATGATGTAACAACTTCCACACCAACTCATTTGTATCAATATCAAATGAGAAAAGGATAATTATAGAAATTCTCTCTCAAAAAAACACACACACATACTAATACACCTTCATCTAGACACAATAGTCCATCAATCAAGATCTTATACTTAATAGTCTTCTTTGACTTGAGTCATTGATACATAATTTTCAAAATCTTAAAAAGGTTTCTAAAAGGTCAATGATCTCAAGAAGTAGAGTTACAATCGATTTGAATTTTAAAATGTGGTACTTAAAAGGTAAAATCAATTTTTAAAAGATCTTCAAATCGATGTAATCTTTGTTTAAGTGAATTGCTTAAATGATTTACGTGTCTGAAGACTAAAAGGACTCAGAAGTGCCAAAAGAAACTCCCTCAATAAGGTTTTAACAAAGATACAATTGTTTTTGAGGAGGAGTGTCCGCACAATTTTTGTTGAAAAGTTTTTAGAAAGATAAGGAAATGGAAAATTGTTTACATTTCACCTTCACATATCCGTATTTTTGTGTTTTTAGCTTTATGTTAAAAATGTTTCTCGGCATATGTTAAGGGGGAGTGTCTTTACAATGATTGAACACTTTCAAAAGATCAAATTTTCTTCTTCATATGTTGTTAGTGAGAATGATGAAAAATAGAAAGAAAGATTTGTAAGGAAAAATAGAAAGAGATAATTGAGAAATCATATACGTGAAAAAATGAAAGTATATGTCATGTGCTTCAAAAGCAAGAACAACACATGAAAAGAAAAAGAGAAAAGTATGCAAGAAAAGAAATGGCACCGCATAGGAAAACAGACAAAGTGCTTGTTCTAAATTCTCTTGATATTATCGACATCTCATGACAAGATTTCAGATTTTTCATCATGGTTTTCACGGACATTTATTCTACATGAATTATCTTGGCGTATGTTGATTGAATTGCACGGTGTATGATCTTCCAGAACTGGAATTGATCTACCCTGAAGTCCTTCTTATAATTTAGGAATGTTAGGTCTAGGTGATGGAGTTTGTGGTGCAAATCAACATGTTTTGAATGCCAAAAGGACTTAGGAGATAAAGCTTTAACTAAAAAGTAATGAATGACAAATGATAAAGATGTCAAAAATGACAAGAATATGAATGTTGAAGAAGAATCGAATGATAAGCAAAGATAAAGGTTAGAGTTGAAAAGTGAGAGGCTTATAAGAAAAGATGAAGGGTGTTTCTCCTAAACTATAATAGAAACCGGGTCAGCTCATATGCTATCGGATTTCATTCGTTAATTTTTGGTATTGAAGTAGACATCATGGACCCAGTGATGCAAATGCACAACCCCTCACAGCCACTCAAGTACTTCTCAAAAAGTATTTCTTTCATTCTCGCGTAGATTAAATGCATAATCTATCGACTTCTCATTCCAAGAATGTTGGTATTGAATAAATGACATTTTGCTCCAGTCCTTGCTTACTAATCGTGCACAAGAGTCTAGAGCCAAATTGATATTCAATGAAATATCTTTAGGACACAAAAGTATGTTTGTATTAAACATCAATAATATAAAAAGGTACAATGATATATTTCTTCGTGACATTGTATGTCTTTGTGACAATGCCAGAACATTCGAGAGTGATACTATAAAATAGTATTCACAATGATTGAATTGAAATCCTACTAGTGCTAACATCATGCCAACGCTGAATGTAGGTCACTTATTTGAAAATGATTGCTTAATGATTTAAATAAGTGTTAGTATGTGATTTAGGTGTTATGTGTTTCCTCGGAATTTGTTTTTGAAAACACAAAACGACATTTCTTTGATTTTATCATTGAATAGTTGTTTTCCTGAAGTTTACAAGATCAATGCTTCTTTGAATTTTATGGTCATATTCACGCATCCTTATCATTGCGATATTGATTTGATCATATTTTTTAAATAATTCATCATAAATTTTCAAAGCATGATCTTGTAATATATGAACTACATGGTTAATGTGGAAGATGGTTCTTACTCTGATGTTTCTCCATTCATCTTCTACAACATACAACAACAACAACATCTCTATCTTTCACAAGCATGACATCTTCAACGAATCTTCTAACAATAAAAATTACCTTTCAACCTTCAAGGGAGTGTTAGGAATTAAATTTGTTGGTTTAAGGGAACTTATGGGTTATTTTGGGGAAGTATATTTGATGATAAAGGGAGATTGTTTGATTTTTCGGAGAGAAAAGTTATGATTTCAACTTCAATTTCATGAACTTCAAAGGATATTCTTCACCCTGAGCTTATTTTGGAGCTTATATGGTCATGATGCTCATGATGAATTATAATCATCATGAGGGAAGGGAAGATATAAGCTTAGAATTGGCCAAATATGAGGGATAAAATATATAAGTATATTTGAGGAGAAAATATAAGTTCAATTCAAGAATATATAGGGAGAGAAGATATAAACAAAAGGAGAAAATATGGGACAAATCAAGATAATTGGTAAAATAAATTAAAAATTAAAAGAAATCATTATGGTTAAAAGTAGTTTGATCAAGAAGATAATTGGTGATGATTAAAAGAAATAAGAGAAAGCAAAAACAGAATGAGAAAATGTCTAAATTGTTGGTGAGGATTGATGATATCAAATATTTAACACTTTTATATATCAAATTTCCGTATTTATTACCTGATTTTATATTATTTTTATATGAATTCGGTACTTAATTCATTTATTTTGCGAATTCAGGTAATTAGAGGTATGGACGAAAAGATGGCGAAAACTCTTTTTTTATTATTCCAAATCCGCATTATGGAAGAATTACGGCGTAATTGGCCCATATGGATTACGCCGTAATATTATTACATGATAAATTATGCTGACAAAGCAATTACGGCGTAACGTCCTGTAACACCCTTAAAATCACATCAACGCAGCGGAATACCACCTGGGGTGCTACTTCCATAGTCATGCGACACACAAGTTATCAGAAACGATCTCCAAAGGAACGTTTAATAAAATGTCACATACGATTACTAACATAGCATAGTTTACAACAGTCCAGTAATATCCTTAATAACAAAGTTACAAGCGTTCAAACATAACTCAATTGTATAATTATGGATAAATGGTTATCGAATATGAAGAAAACCTAGTCCTTAATGTTTTGATATTCGCGCGACTCGAATGCTCCCAATGCTCAGCTAGCAATATAATAACCTGAGAAAATACATGCAAAAACGTCAACAATAATGTTGGTGAATTCATAGGTTTAAATAAAAGCAGTTTTGAAATACTTCGAGTAAAATTTCAGCAAGAAAAGTAGCATTACAACATTTCAAGACAATAATTTTCGAAATCCAAGTAATTGATTAATAAGTCAATAAATATTCAGTAGTTGACTCCAAGATTTAAGATCAGCCAACGCAGTATTTCAAAGTTATAATTCAACATTTACCATGCATTGAGCTGCAGAACAAACAGAAGACCTTGACAGAAAACGCATATCAATATTGATGTATGCATTCGTTTTTTCCCCCTGAAGTAGGTATTAATTGTCCTATAACCTAGATTCCTCAATACAAAATTGTCCGTTATGGATAGTGGGTGCTCGAAAGGATTTGATTCATACCCCCGGACAGGGTTGTCAAACCAAATAGATTAATTAATTGTACTAGCGTTTACCCCGCGGGTAATTAACGGTTCATTAAATTAGGGACTTTGGCAATAGCGACTCATGTAGATAATTTCATAATCGGGTCAAGCATACCCTTCAAGCACTTGTGTCCCATTTAAAACAAATAATGTATTCAAAACTCAAGGTTTTATAAATAGATATTCAATGATCTCAAATTGTGTAGTAAGCAAATCAAGCTTTAGTAAATTCATGAGTAAACAACCATGTATCATCCATAGATTAAAAGTCAAAGTAGTAAACAAGTCAGAGCATAGAAAAACATTCATGTAATGCCTTATGTGGTAGAAATCAATAGGTTTACTTAGTAAAACAAACATGTATTCTCACCCCAAAAATAGTTATGAAAACTATTAGAAAGAGAAAAGGTAGGGCTATGAACTCACCAAGAAGCAATGAAGTAGTGCCAATCAAGAAAGCACAAAAAGATGGAACGTCAGAAATCAACCGCGACCTATTAATAATAATAATATATTATTAATATTCAAATGATATAAAATATGCAACTTATTGTAATTATATCATGTATATATTGTGTATATATATATAATAAATATAATATATTTTATGTATGTATATGTATGTGTATATATATATGTTTACGAGATATATAAGTTAGTGTATAAATAGTGTGTATATATATACATGAATATATATATATATATATATGTATATATATATATATATATATATATATATATATATATATATATATATATATATAGATGTATATATATATATATATATATATATATATATATATATATATATATATATATGTATATACATATATATATATGTATATATATATATATATGTTATAGATATGTATATATATATATATATGTATATATAATAATATATATGTATATATCTTATATATATATAAATGTCTATATAATATATTGATATATATACATAAAATAAATATATATATAATGATATCTATATATATATATATATATAATATATAATATATAAATATTATAATGTAATATATATAATATAATAATATATATATAATATAATATATATATATAAATAGTCAATAGATATAATATATGATATATATATATATAGAACATGCATGACAATTTATACCTAGGAATCCATGTGACTACATCACTTATTACCTCTACTTAGTACACATTTTTAGAAATTATGCCGATTTACTAGTGACTGGATATCACTTAACGACTCGCTAAATGACCTTAACTATTTCTTATACTTCTTCTCCAGAATCATATGCATCTTAACTTACTACCATGTTTGCCCTAAAGGTTCCAACTAAATTTTATCTTTTATAAACACTAGCATACTATAACAAGTTTAAAACAGGGCCTACAGAAACTTAGTAAAAGTTGGTCAACAGCAGACCCCCTTAAACATTTTATAAAAATCTAGAAAACAAATAGTAGGACACACATATCATAGAAAAGCTCCAGATCAAATTTCATCCAAAAATAATAAGTTTTGTCCCGCCTGCACACATCCACTTTTACAATCGAATTACAAGACAGCAAACTACATATTTGACACATCACTTGTACAAAGGGTTTGACTTCACTTTTAGATTTTGAAAATCGCGGGCTTTAGTTCGTTGAGAAAGTTAACTCCAGTATAATAGTTTTAGAGTCTGCAAACTTAGAAACACTTTTGACACGACCAAGTTACACGTTCCGATAAGTCACATTCAAAAATCTGCTATAAAAATAGTCAAGTGCTGAATTTTTGCTGAAAAGTTTCCCAACTACAAACGACCATAACTTTCTCGTTTTTAAGAGTTACAAGGTGATCCTTATATCAAAACGATCCTTAAGTGAAGACTAAGCACACTATCCTCTAAACGTTAAATTCTAGATTACAACTACAACCCCTTCTTAATTAAAACTAGACCTACAAATTCTGTTCTAATATGAGTGTTCCAAAACTTCAACCTTTTTCATTATTTCGCATCAAACTCGCATCCAACACTCTCAAACTAACCTATAATTTCTACTAAACCTATTAGATCATTCACAACATTCGTAAACCAATAATCCTCTTTTTCACAATTTAATCATGGATTCCTAATTATCCAAAATTAACATGCATGCTCATATATAATTAAAACCAAATTATGATAGGAAGAAAATGGCTCACAATGCAATAGGAATCAAGATAAATCAAAAAACTAAACCTTTGAGGGGTTTAGTATTCGGCCGAACCAACGAAACACCCGAAACAACCCAAAAATCAATTAACCCTTATCTTCTTTATCACTTGGATCTTTATAAAAACACTTGTATTCACCTTCTTTTTTAACTTGATCGTTATTAAATCTCATTAGAATTAAATAAGTTCTTAAATCTTCAATAAAAAATCCTTTGCATGTTGGATTTTAGTGTTTTTAAATAGTTTAGGATAATGATTTAAATGATTTGTTGATAGTAAAAATTGGTTGAATGATGGTGGATGAAGGGTGGGTGATAGTCGAATCGATGGTAGCAGAGGGAGATGGAGGAAAGTAAAACACGTATCTGGTGTGATTTGTGTTGGATCACGAATGAAAGAAAATAAAAAGTTCGACATATGTAAAATATTTTGGGGTGTTTGGAGCCGGACCCTTTTGTGGGCTTGGGCTTTGGTTTTCTTTTTTTGTTATTTATTAAGTGTAGAGTTTATATAAAAAGATAGGGAAAAGGAGTGTTTGTTTTTGAGTTTAGTAGGAGGAAAAATATAATAAGGAGGTGTTTGGTTTCTAGTTTTGATGGAGCCTAAAACAATTAAAGAGGGTGTTTGGTTTATATGTTATTTTATAAACTATATTTTTATTTTTATTTTTCTAAAACATTTGTACCACAATATTTGTTTTTAAAATACGTATTTAAAATATTAAAAATTGTAAAAACACTATTTTGACGTGGTTTCGGCCAAACACGAATAAAAGTCGAAAAGTATAAAAATGAAAAATAAATAAGCTCTCAAAGCTAATATATGGAATTATTGATTTCTCAAACGTTAAAATGGATAAATATTCAAGGCACGATTTGTAACTAGCTAAAACGATGATTTTCGTTAAAACGGCTAAAAATAAAAATAATAAATTCCATAAAAATTAGAAATAGAATTTAGAGCTCGGTTTAAATATTGATCTTAAATTCAGAAATGTTACACGTCCCTCAGGAGTTATGCCGCAATTAATTATTATTTACAAAGATATGGTGCTGACGAGGCATTACGGCGTAACGGGCCCGCAAGAGTTACGCCGTAAAATATTAATACGGAAGATCTTTATGCTGACTAAGGGTTACGGCGTAACGGGTTGATGTAATTACCCGTAACCAATTTTAATACTAAATTATGGAATGCTGCGTCAGAAGGTTTACGGCGTAACGTGGTCGATGCCATTACGCCGTAATGATGACTCATCACAAGGACGTAAATTGTGCAAAAAAACTACAAAGTTTTATTTTCCACCACTAAGTCCAGGGGACAAAGTCGTACATTGGCCATACTTCTCAATTAGTATAAATTTAATTAAAAGGCAGCATGGCCTTATTAAATGCTGCGGGTAGACCCGCCGAAAAGCCGGTCGTGACTCGCCAAAACCCGTGACCCATTTTTTTTCTTTTATAAAACCGACCCGAACCTCACTCATCCTAACATGTGTATAGCAGGTGGGTAGAACCTCCACTTCTTACTCTTCATTCATCTAAACCACATGTCTTCAACCAAACCTTATGTCAAGTGACTCATCAAGATCACTAACTTCTAATAAACCTTATGTTAGTGATTCATTAAAATCACTAAATAAAAAAACTGAAGATCCCAACAACAACAACAACAAGAGAATTAAATAAACATCCACAAGATTCAATTTCATTATGGAGAAGATATGGCAGATGCTAAACTTGAATTTACATCTAGCAGGTTTGGCTAAAAGCAATTTTGTATGTTTAGTTGTTTTACTTTTACATTATTTGTTTCACTTTTACATTTTAATTAGATTTTTGGAGTTGATTTGGTTTTAATAACCCTCATACTCTAGATATAAGAATAGTGTGTGTTTGGATTAGGCTGCCTTAGATTTTGAATGAGGCACATTTGGATTAGACTATTAGCATCTTGAAGTTGCAGCAGACAGTTAAACGTAAACCCAAACACCCCTTATTATTTGCTTACTTTGCTTACTTAACTTGATATTATCTTACTCGATTATATCTTCAAAACAATTTTAGGCAGTTCATAATCGGTCTAATTTATGGGTTTGGTCTGTTATTGTTCAGATTTGCCATATGATTATGAGACTGAAAATTTGGCTTGGTTGTTTAGCTCTTATGGAACTGTTGAGATTGATGATGTATGGCAAATTTTATTTTTTAAATGTATATACAATTTTATAAAAAATGGCTTGTCATAGAATGTATGGTTTTATAGGTGATATATAATAGGGATACCAAACAAAGTAAAGGGTCTGGGGTTGTGACAATGAGCACATTTAAAGGAGATGATAAAGCTGTGGAGGCATATAATGGATATGTAAGGTTTTTATTTTTTATGATTTATGCGGCTATTACTTGATTTTTTATTTGTAGTCAGTTGCATTGTGTTGAGAGTCTTTATATGATGTGTGGAATAATGAGGCATTGGAATGGAAGCGGTGAAGGCCAATGGCATTTAGAAGGAAACGTCAAGGCCACTGAGGCATTGGTGCGAAAGAAAGCAAGAAATGAAACTTTGAAAAAAGGCCAAATTATGGTTGACCTTCGAGCTCGGAAAGAAGTTAAGCAAAAACCCAAGGTACTGCAAATTGACCCATTCAAATGTTTAATATAAACCATTTAAAAACTTATGATGTGTTCAAATTATGTTTTTGCAAGGGTAATTAATATGGAAAGGAATTGTAACAACCCGAGTTTTACAACGAGTATAACGATCACGGATTCGACGTCATAATTATTATTTTATGAATTTATATGATCGATTGTCGACATGAAAAATTCTAATTGTCGAAAATAAATATTTTCGTATTTTATTAATGAAGGGGAATTTTGAAAATTTTTACTTTTGCTGTTGTGTGAAGCGAGCCAATGTTTGACCGCGCGACCGTTAAGCGTTTTGAGTATCGTAGAAATTTCGACGCGCTTCGTTATTATTTTTATGATGATAATTTGTATTTTATCGTCCTCGTCCCGAAACCGAATCAAAATTTTATTTTGACGTGAGTTAACATTTTATTAAAAGTTTTAAACTAAATTTAGTGTGACGGAATAAAAATATTTACAGACGTGGTGTGACCCGGGCCTTTGGTCGGCTAGGTAACGAAATAAATAACTTTTGCGTTATAATTTAAAAGACTTTGGAACATGGAGGACTAGAAGTGTCAAACCTCCAAAGTACTTTCCCTATAAAAGGAAGTAACACTTCCTCTTTTACTAGTTTACAAAATTTGTTTTCCTTGTTTCTCCCCTAGCCATCCATGACCGGCCAAAGCTCCAACCCACCCAAATTCGTCAATTTTTCAACATGCAATACAATCCAAACATCTTTTCTTAATCCGTGTATCAAGACCTACATATCCTACTAAAAAAACACGACATGCAATAAGTTTTCAGGGTGTTTGAGTTCGGGGCGAGTTTGGTCAAAATGGGTTGGAAGTAATGGTTTTTATGGTAAATAAAACATGGTAGCAAGCTTGGGTAATTAGAAAAATGTTCGGTTTTTGGTTTTGGTTTGGTTCAAAGTCACGGCTAAGGTAAAAGGGGGACGAGACGAGTTTTAATCTAGTCCGATCTTGCTTTATATAGCATTGTAAGTATTCTATTTACTAGTGTTATTTTTATTTTGCGATTCGATTGATTGTCGATTTTTGCATGTGACGAAATCCGAGGGATCTTGCGTTGTCTAGTTTAGATTTGGTTGTTGGATGATTGACCGAGTTGGATATTATTTATAGACCATTTTGGATATATTGTGAATGGATTTTTAGGTCGAAAATTGGTTTTGGCGCGTTTCATAACATACAAAATTCAAGCAAAAACTTTGGCGTGGAAAACGAAGCATGAGATTTTGAAAATTTTGATTTTCGTTTGAAATATATGATGAAGCTTACTTAGAAGATCGTTTTGATATAAAATAGAGCTTCTAACTCCTATTAACGAAGAATCTAGAGCGAAATCGAGATATACATTTTAAGTCCAAAAATTCAGCACATGTGGTAAATATTAAAAGCTGGCAGATTAGAAAACGTCCGATTTGTGCGTCGGTAAAAAAACACCGTTTCCGTCTTCTGGCGAAACACGAAAGTTGTTCGGAATATCGTTTTACTTTGCCACGAGGTTTGTTAGTTTTAAAATCGCGTAATAACGGGTCAAAACTGAAAGTCAATTTTCTGTGTTATGTTAAAAATATAATAAGTTCCAGCAGAGACTTGCAGGTGGCATTTTCGTCATTTTCCT
>BQNB010126479.1:0-18653 GCA_026074375.1 Tanacetum coccineum | reverse complement strand
TACCTTGACTTTCTACTTAGCAGTACTTTGACCTTTTGCTTAGCAGTACGTTGACCTTTTGACTTGTTTTTCCCAACAATATTCTAAAATCAAAAAACCAAAAAAATATTACCTTATGTCTCTCTGTATAAGTGCTTATGTGTTTATCGTATTTGCTCAATGTTGCTTATTTGATTATGCTTGTTTAAAAAGATTTGAAACTGAAAAATATAAAAGTACGACGCACTTACTCCTAAGTACGCTAGTTTTTCTGAAAAAATATATTTTTTTTTCAAAATCTCAGGAAGTACGCCGGACTTCCTCCAAAGTGCGACGCACTTTACCTCCTGGACAGTTAAAATTTGCTCATATCTTGAATTTCATAAACAAATTGTTCCGTTTATTGATCGTAACCTTCTTATTAATATTATGTAGGTGTAAAAAAGTATTACTACATGTTTTAACTAACTCATTAACGGTTATTCTATTGTTGTGTTGTCCTATAAGAATTATGGATCAAAGTTCTAGTAAAACTTGCTTAGGAGAGAATTAATCGAAATATCAAATGACAAAGGAAAAGGACAGAGACTGGAATTCCCCTAAATTTCAGGACACATCCAACAGTGGAGGAAAAAAGGCATCCTATTCTTCACAAACATCTCTCAAATCATCTCTAGCTACTAGGGAATTTTCTTAGCAAAGTTATAAGGAAGTTCTTGGGAAAGGTTGAAGTATTCTTTGAATCTTCATAATTTCCAGGTTATAGTCATACCGGAGGAAGTAACTCAAGCCAAAGGTGGTGAAGAAGAAGTATTACTAGTTGTAATTCTGGTTAAACTAGTGTTTGGATCAAGGAAGTTCTTGTTATAAACCATACCATTTGCTTGTGGAATCGGTATAAATACATTATCCTTATTGAATATAATGTTTTCTGAATCTATGATGCTTGTTATGTGTTTGATTGCTATGAATATGGAGTAGTCATTTATATTTATTTGGGCTATTATGGATAATGATATGAACAAGCCTTAATATTTTGCTTATGAATGTGATAATGATGAATTCGATGTTCAATTATCCGGTTATTTGTTCTATGTTTGATTATTCATACTTAGTGGATATAGGTCGAAAGATTCCACCAATATGTTTACATTTCGCATTGTTTGTCTATGGAAATTCGATATCAGTCTTGTGAGAATTGACTAATAAAATATTTATAAAACTGGATAAGAAAATGTTTAACACTTAATCATATGTCTAACGGACTTGATTAAGAGATTTTATCATCATCACTTTCATACTTGAATCAATCTTAAAGCATTTTATATATTAAAGATTAAAGGCCTAAAGGGTTCTCTAATATATGAAGTAGATAATTGTTTGAATGATTACCCATCTATTCATACTTTTATCCTTAAATTCATGCTTGCTTGATTATATGTTTGTTCATCACCATTATTCCTAGTCCAAATAAATATCATTCTAATATCTTGAATTTAACCTTTATCTTTAGACCGTGACAGTCTATAAGATAACCTT
The DNA here is from genome assembly GCA_026074375.1 of Tanacetum coccineum. Taxonomy (NCBI): domain Eukaryota; kingdom Viridiplantae; phylum Streptophyta; class Magnoliopsida; order Asterales; family Asteraceae; genus Tanacetum; species Tanacetum coccineum. The sequence continues at coordinate 17,135 of BQNB010126479.1, read as the reverse complement.
TTTCGTAAAACATCCCGACTTTACTCAGAAAAACCAATCCCGTGGAACAACCTGGTCTTACCTAAAATATTATACTACATACGTGGATTATACTTTGACTCGTGTGTTTTCGTTTAATTTATTGATATTTCCAGTCTTATAAATTTAAAGCTTTCAAAACACATCAAAAGTTTTTCGAAAAAGTATATGGTGATGTTAGAAAACATTAGTTGATGTGTTTCGAAAGCTTTAAATTTATAAGACTGAGATTACCGTTTATTAGATGGAAACACACGGGTCAAAGTATAACCCACGTATGTAGTACATTCTTTTTTTAGGTAAGACCAGGTCTCAAAAATTTGATACACGATAAAATATATGATATAATATCACAAGAGAAATTAAGAAAATTCCCTAAGGAAAATTACTCTTTCAAATATATTCAATATATAATATACGTATGTTTTCAGGAAAGTATGATTTCCCGGGTCGTTTTCCCAACGATTTGAGAAATTGAAAACCTCGCTTGTTTCCGGATATTGATTTGAATTGGGTTCGAAAGATTGATTTGGTTTTCTATAACTACTAAATTAAAAGCACACTTAAAAACATCAATCAATTAAAAACAATTATAACACTTAACAATTACGGGAATATCAATAAAACGCGAACATTAAGCAAGCTCACTAAATTTAACTCCTAAAAATTCAAACTCAACATTTCTAAAAACATAAATTAGGTCAAAGAAAATTTTAAGGAAAAAGGAAAAACATTTTTTGATTATTTTTTTGAATTTTATTATGAATTAAAAAAACTATTTTAATATAATTAAATCCTAAAAATTAGCAAATTAAGTACATAAAAATTAGAAAAAATGATTTTAAACTTAGAAAAGTTAAAAATAAATAAAACTCAGAAAAATATTTTTACACTATTTTTATAATTAATGTCCTATTTTTAAACTTAAAATTAAAAGCTCATTAATGAAAAATTATATTCTAAAAGGTGTTAAATAATTGATTTACTGTATGTAAACCTAAAAGTAATTTTTATAATAAACTAAAACTATTTTTTGTATTTTCTGTAAATTATTTTATTTTTTATGAACTTTTATTAAAATTTAAACGTTCGAAAAACTATAAAAAAATAAACTAATTGATGAAAAATTACGAAAAATTCAGGAAAAATCTAAAATGTAACAAAGATTACTAGATTAAAAGTAACAACTCAGCTTATCGAATAAGCTGAGAAAAGGGCTTATTAGGCTACGACTTATATTAATAAAGGTAAATTAAAATGTGTATAAGTATTTAATGTGGAGAGAAGAGGTTGGATGAGCTATTGAAGCATGATGGTAAGACGTATGGTTTGTGTGAGAGAGGTCTTGGGTTCGAGGTCTGGCAACCCCTTTTTGCTAATTTTTTTTATTTTTGCCTTTTTACAAAAACTAAATATTGGAACTTAAAGAAGACATGTTTTTAAGCATTTTTTGTAAAAACAACATTAACTAAAACTAAGAAATAAGCTCAAAATCAGCTTAAGAAAAAGCTGTTACAAAAAGTGGGTGTTTGAGCTTACTTCCACTTAAATAGATGCACAAGCTTCAATATATGCTCAAATCCAAAAACAAAAGAAGTTCTAGAAAGCTTATGATGTGCTTAATCTAGATATGAAAAGCTATTAGAACTAGAAACACATTAAGCTAACTGAAATTGAAAGGCAAACTAGCAAACTCAATAGGTAATTCAAAAAGCTAAAATTTTAAACTAAACTAAAAAGCTTAATAAGCTAATCCAGACTCTAAGCTTATGAAAACTAGTTAATCTACTATTATACTATGAAACTAAATGATAAAATCTATTCCTATAGGCTAGAAATCAAAATTTAAAAGCTAACTCTTATCTGCTACTATTTTTTTGGCTTTTTGGAATTTTATTGACTTTTGACAGCAAATTTATTTTATAAATTTAGCTAAGAAATGTAAAATAAAAGCTAAACTTCATTAAGCTATTACTAAACTATAAGCAACTACAATTTTAGATCCTAAAGCCTACCTTAACTGTCCTAAATGAAACCTGAAATGATAGCAATGGTAACTTTGGTTACCACTGCTAGCACAAATGAACAAAAGCCAAAACTAATTTGCAAGTGACCTCTTTGGTCTTACCTGCAATGATCACTCCTATTGAGTGTAGTAGATCACTAAATAAACAATTACCAAGCCTATAAGAGCTTGGACTATCCAATTTAGCAAGCAAAACTTAAGCTACAAATTCCCCTGGTGCTGAAACAACTAGATTAAGCCCTAACTTTTTAATTTTTGAAAACTAACTTTTAAAAACTCTTTTCCTATTGTTATAGGAGAAAGTTAAGCTGACACAAATAATTTTGCACAAAAACCTTTTGACTTTTTTGAGAGTCAAAACAGCAATCCAAAACACTCCTTAAGGAATTGACATATTTCATTTGAGCTTATGATTTTGAAAACTAATTAACAAGACTTAAGTACCAGATGATAAACTACTTAAAACAAGCTTAATGATAATAAATTAACAACTGAATAAGTAAAAGTCTAAGTTCTATACTATTTCCCATACTCTTTTTGGTTTTTTATGACTTTAATGACAGAATGAGGAAACTAATGAATTTATAACTATTAAACAAAAACATTATGGATGGAATCAGCATTAAAATAGCAATATAGCTCTCAAATTAGCAACTAGAAACAGATAAGCACTTTAAATAAGCACATAAACAAGTAACTACTATTAAAGCTAGATAAATGAAAAAGTAACTAAGAAATTAAAAGATCATGAGATTAAATGCTTACTACAATAAGCTTTAGCATACTCTAGCTTATCCAAATAGATAAGCTAGTATAGGTCCATGGGATCCCTTCCATTTTTGAATCCCCTTCCACAAGCTTACAATCAAAATAAGATAAGGTATTTAACTGATTTATTAGTTAGAAGTATGATTAAGGTAGGATTAAGCTCAATAATAAGCTTAAAAACTTATTAGAGCTATTGAGAGCTTATATGAGCTTTAGCTTATTTATGAAGAAAAGTGAGAGCTTATTAGAGTAAACTAAAGAGCTTGAGATAGATTAATTAAAAGTAAGACTGATTCATTAACATAACTTTCATTACATTACTTTAAAAAATTGCAAACCATTTAAGTAAAATTACATTAAGCTAAAAAACGAAATTTAAGCTAAACTAAAAGCTACAAAAAAACTAGGTAGATGTGTGTGTGATGGTGAGGGCTTTTTATAGCCAGTCCTTAAACCTTCTAGGTCTTTACTTGTATCCCACGCTCTATTTAATCAACACCATCCATTTTCTAAATGATTGGATCAATAGCTTTGGCCGTTGGATCTCATATGTGCACACACGGATTGCCAGCGTGGCAATCCGTGATTATGACACCTTGTGTTACTTGTGTGAGTGCTAGAAGTGTAAAACCCACACATCCTTGTGCTTTCTTCGAGTCCACGTGGCATTCCTTTGTTGGAATTGGCCAATAAGGTGCTTGAGTGACGTTTTAACTCTGCCAGGGTGATATAGACCACGAGCCCTTGAATTGTCGTCCTTGACCCTCAATTTCCAAAAGCCCCTTGTTTTACCTGTTGGGTGAATTGGGGAAGAAGCGTGAATAGTAAAACAGACTTTCCCGCCATGTTTTAACTGAAAGGGGTAAAAGTTGTTGAAACTTTGGGCTATTGGCAAAATTGGCCCTTGTGTTTGGTTTATAAAAGTGTAGTGTTAAAAGGACTTTTAAAAATGGCATGAATAGCCCTTGTGGTTTTATAAAAAGGGTATGGGCTAGGGTAATGGGTTTTTAATCTTGGGCCTTTAGATCCGGGTAGGGTATTTAAGGGGTTTAAGGCCCATTAAGTCATAGGACCTTTGTGGTAACTATTGAGAACTTGAGGACCAAATGGTAATATTGGAGTTTTTTACCTTTTATGGTTGACTTTTTTGTTGACCAAGGTATTACCAATTTGACTGAATGTTGACTTTTTCTGGCTTTAGCTTTGAATCTTTGGCTTCTCTTGTGCTCTTACGTTTCTCGTGTTCGTGTTTGCCCGTTTTTGATAGTTTTCTTGTGATATTTGATATATTCATACCTGCATACACAAAACACAAAAACAAGCATATCTTTGCCATTTTTAGTCTGTTTTGGGTTTAATTGGGTTATTTTAGGTATAAACAGATATGTGTAATTTTACACCTATCAAAATTCCCCAAACTAAACGATGCGTGTCCACCACGCAATATTATATTCCTTATAACCAAATCCTCGAAACTTCCCCAAACTAAACCTTTGAAAAGTAGCAAAGAGTATATGTTTGAGAGATGCTAAGAGATCCCAAGGTTATAAAACACCCAATTTCCATTTTCAAAACTTTTTTCTCTTTTTATGATTTTTCTTGATAATTAACTACCTAACTACAACTTATTTGTGTTGACATAATGTATTGTTTTCATTACCTCATTGGTAACTTTAAGGATCATAGAACAAAAAGCACAATTAAGTGTCTAAAAGATAACTTCATCATTCCTGATTTTTCACTTTTCCCATGCTAAGCTTAAAAATAAGATCACCGTTAAGTACGAGATAAGATGCAAAGACTACATAATAATTAACAACTTGAGAATTTCCTCTTCCTCGACATAATTCATATATTTACTGTGTGTGTTTTAAATTAATTTAAACCATTAAATCACATATTTTTGATAGTTGAAATCCGACCAAGCTTTACACATGGGCCTATTGGGCTAATGTGTTAATCACTTAGTAAAATCACAACTCAAAGCAAACAAAAACCTCCTTAGCTAAAACATCGTTAGTTCACTTGTCCCATGAATGACTTTCTTCTCTAGCGATCCCACCGTCATCGGGTAAGTGCTAAGGCTTTTGACACCCCATCCGGAGAATACTAATCCGAGACGCATGAACTTCCGATGAAAAAGCCTTGTAGACTTTTGCAAACCTTAGTTCAAAAGATACCTTGGTTTTAGAAAAGGAAACTTTACTATTTATTTTCTAATTTGCAACATTATTATTATTATTTACATTATTAGGCTAGGAATCGGTATCACTTTTCTTTCGACGACACATCGGCCACGCCTCCGACAAGAGCTCGTGTACTTATTATGATACCAACCCTAAATATACATCCTCCACCCTTTCTTTCGATGTCACATCGGGAGCGAACCCGACAAAGTGCCCCAGTACTATATTACGATGGAGATTGTAAATTTAATTATTCACACTAAGGAAGTATAATTTGCATCCTTTTTATTCCACCAATTACATCTTAATTGATTTATTAATTCAATACATTTATAATAGAAAAAAATTCATTTTAGAAAACCAAAGTATAAACTTGAACCAAAATTCTTATTTATAAATGATGTTGACTTCATCGATAAAGCTTTTTCTCTGAATATGTTGATTAGACTTTTAAGAGTAAAACTCTAATTTGTAAAAATTACAGAGAACACGTATAATTAATCATTTTAAGAACTTCGCGTGGAAGTAAATCACAAGTTTATTCTTAAAGCCTTTAAGTTTCCAAATATAACCATGATTAGCATCCTAACTCGTAATTAATACTATCATCTCTTAATCTTTTGCAGTTTAAAAATCTATAATAAAGAAATTCGCAAATACTTAGCCTATATAAAATCCAACTCGGCATATTTAAAATCTACTTGAGATTAGCACAAGTCTTCATTTACTAATGATTTCAAGTTTAGCATGTTTAAAGTCTACATGAGACTAGCATAAACTATCATCATTAATTGTTAAGGGTAAAAGCTAGAACTCAACACGTACAATCGGGTCAAAATTTACTTCTTATTCTTACCAACGGAAAACCTACATTCGTGTCTTAACACTTATTATATTATACATAATATATACATATAATATATACAAATATATATATATATATATATATATATATATATATATATATATAAATATTCTTCTTTTCTTTTTCAACTACTAATATTTTTTATATTTTTTCATTTTTTCCTACAAATAAGATCCTAAAAATTTTAAAATTTTGGCTATTTTTGTGGGAAAACGGGTACCTTGAGAACAAAAAAAAAGCAAGTAACATCAAAATCGATAAGATTCCTCCCCAAACTAAAAACGAAACATTGTCCTCAATGTTTAAGGCCGGGTTCTACGTAAATCTAAGCCGTTTATGAATTATGCAAAGATAAACGTGAATCGATAATGATGAAAGGATATCGGATCTCCCCAAACTAATTTCAAACAAAGGATAGGAAGCTCGAGTGAAACGGGACACAACACCGGACACGAGAGTCTTCAGAAATTGTTGGGTCAATCCTGCAAAAATCACAGCAAACAACAAACAACAAGAAACCGGAAGAGGATAGCCACAACACATCACAACACATTGTTTAAGAAAATAGAAGGAAAATAGATAAGCATGGGGTGAACTCCCACGAAGCGGCTTGTTTTTGGTCACCGAGTCGCAAGCTCGACTCGATCCCTGAATTTAGTTGTCCTTAGGGAGAGTGTGGAGATCCGGGACTACCTTGGTTGGTATGCCCCCTCCGAAGTAATGTTTCACACGGTGACCATTTACTTTGAAATTCGGGCCATCGGGTTGAGATAATTCGACAGTTCCGTAAGGAAAAACTTGAGCGATAGTGAAAGGTCCCGACCAACGAGTTTTAAGCTTTCCGGAGAATATCTTTAACCGGGAGTTGAAGAGTAAAACTTGATCACCAACATTGAAGATTCGATTCTTGATCTTTGAGTCGTGAAGCTTCTTCGTCTTCTCCTTGTAAATCAATGAATTCTCATAAGCTTGATCTCGAAGCTCGTTAAGTTCATTTAGTTGCAGCTTCCGATGATCACCCGCGGTTTTAAGATCGAAATTTACGTGTTTAAGAGCCCAATACGCTTTGTGTTCCAATTCGACCGGTAAATGACAAGACTTTCCATAAACGAGCTTATAGGGTGTGCATCCGATCGGTGTTTTGAAAGCGGTTCGGAATGCCCACAAAGCATCGTCTAGCTTGTCAGACCATGAGGCACGGTTTTCTCCTATCGTCCTTTCAAGAATACGTTTAAGACCACGATTTGACACCTCAACTTGACCACTCGTTTGAGGGTGGTAAGCGGTAGCTAAACGATGTGTGACTCCATATTTAGACATCACTTTGGCAAATTGATCATTACAAAAGTGGGTCCCACGATCGCTTATTATAGCTCTCGGTGTTCCAAATCGGGCAAAAAGAGACTTTAAAAATTTCACAACTACACGAGCATCGTTTGTGGGGAGCGCCTTTGCTTCAACCCATTTCGAAAGATAGTCGACTGCTACAAGGATATACTTATTCCATTTGGATGACGGAAAAGTTCCCATAAAATCAAATACCCTAATATATCTAAGATTCACAAACTGGATAGCTTTTTGAGGCATTTCTATCACGTTGAGAAATATTGCCTTGTCGTGCACTGTAACACAAGATTTTGATCATCGAAAGAGCATCTTGATATATTGTAGGGCCCAAAAGAAACCGGCTCAAATACCTTTCGAGGTGAGATTTGCACTATGATGGCCCCCGGTGGGTCCTTCATGACAAGCCTTGAGGATTTCAAGAGCTTCGGGTCCATGTACACACCTACAAATGATTTGATCCGCACATATACGAAAGAGATAGGGATCATCCCAAAAATAATGTTTTACGTCTTTGAAAAATTTCCTCTTTTGTTGAGTTGACATTCCTTTTATGATAAAATTCCCCGCATGGTAGTTTGCAAAATCGGCAAACCATAGGGTACTTCCGTTTGATATAACTCCAAGAGTTTCTAAAGGAAAATGTTCGTTAATGTCTTTGTTTTCCAAAACATCTTTGTGAGGATTCTCAAGTCTTGACAAATGATCGGCGGCTAGATTTTCACTTCCTTTCTTGTCACGAATGATGATATCGAACTCTTGTAAAAGTAACACCCATCGAAGCAAAACCTTGCTTGGCATCTGTTTGTTCATGAGGAATTTCAAAGTCGGGTGTGGTCCGGTATAAACAATGCTTTTAGATAAGACAAGATATGGCCGAAACTTTTCAAAAGCATACACTACGACGAGCATCTCCTTCTCCGTTGTAGTGTAATGAATTTGAGCTTCGGTCATCGTCTTACTAGCATAATAAATTGGTTGAAAATGCTTCGTCTTACGTTGTCCAAGAACCGCACCAATTGCAAATCGCTTGCATCACACATTAATTCGAAAGGTAGGTTCCAATCCGGACCTACTAAGATCGGTAGCTTCGTAAGCTTTCTTCTTAAGGGTATCGAAAGCATGGATACAATCCTTGAGAAAATACAAAAGGTGTGTATTTTTCGAGAAGGTAGTTATTTGTCTAAGAAATCTTGGAAAAGTCTTGAATGAAAACGACGGTAAAATCCTGGCAAGACCTAAAAAAACTTCTAACTCCTTTAACGGTAGTCGGATGAGGGAGTTTAGCAATCACATCGACTTTTGCTCGGTCGACCTCAATTCCGGACTTAGATATCTTATGACCTAAAACAATACCTTCTTTACACATGAAATGACATTTTTCCCAATTAAGGACAAGATTTGTGTCTTCACATCTTTTTAACATTCGTTCAAGATTAGAAAGACATGAATCAAAACTATCACCAAAAACGGAAAAATCATCCATAAACACCTCCATTGTCTTTTCTATCATGTCGTGAAAAATCGCCATCATACAACGTTGAAAGGTTCCAGGAGCATTACATAATCCAAATGGCATACGACGATAAGCAAAAGTACCGTACGGCACTTAAAAGTCATTTTCCTCTTGATCTTTGAGGATTAAATGGAATTGAAAATATCCCGAAAACCATCTAAAAAAAATAAAATTCATTGCATCTATACGTTCTAGTAATTTGATCCATGAACGAGAGGAAAAGAACCTTTACGAGTTGCTTCATTAAGCTTCCTATAATCGATACATACTCTTCATCTGGGTACTAGACGTGTCAGAATTAATTCATTCTCTTCATTTGCAACGACGGTCATTCCTCCTTTTTTAGGGACATAATGGATTGGACTAACCCACGGGCTGTCGGAGATCGGGTATATCATTCCGACATCAAGAAGTTTAATCACCTCCTTCTTAATGACTTCATGAATTTTTGGGTTCACTCGTCTTTGACTTTGCGTCGATGGTTTGCAATCGTCTTCCATCAAAATCTTATGTGTACAAAAACGAGGGTCGATACCCTTAATATCAGTTATTTTCCAAGCAATGACACAGTATGGAGATTTAAGAACATTAAAAGAGCTTCTTTTTGAACGTTTTTTAAACCAATTTGCTAGAACACGGGTAACTTTTCTTTTCTTCCGAATAAGCATATTCCAAAGTGAGATGCATATCCTTTTATCCCAATTCCGAGGCCTCTTCAATTGAAGATTTGGCCTCGGTAACTTCACTTTGCTTAAGGTCCATCGGAGGAAGTTGAAACAGGTCATCATTTAACAATTGTTCAAGCACATAAATGTCTTTCCCCGAACATAATCATCATGACACTCTCCAAAGAGATTGATTGTCACAAAGATAAGCATCAATTTCTTCCAAAGTAAATTCGGAAGTAAACGGCTCGGACGTCGAAGTGGGATTGCCACTTGAAAAATCATCACTAGGAAATCCTAACAATTCTGGAGCATACTCCTCACAAATTTCATCAATGATGTCAATTCGGTTTACCGATTTGTCATCCGTAGAGGAATATTTCATGGTTTGGTCTAAATTGAAAGTGACGGCTTCGTTATCAACACGGAGGGTGATTTCTCCTTCGTAAAACGTCCAATAAAGGTATCGACCGTTTTCAACAATGAGCCCTTCCAAGTATAAGAGGTACTCGGGGATCAGCTTCGAAATCGACAACTACAAAATCGGCGGGAAAGTGGAATTTTCCAACTTTAACGTAGACGTCTTCGGCTAAACCCTTAGGGTAAGTTATGGATCGGTCCGCTAACTCTAAAGTCATTCGAGTCGGTGAAAGTTCGGGCAAAGAAAGTTTTTTCCAAATCGAAAGGGGCATTAGATTTATGCTCGCACCAAGATCGGCCAAGGCGTGACATATCTCCATTCCCGGGAATTCACAAGGAATAAGAAATTTACCCGGATCTCCTAGCTTTTCGGGAAGCTTTTTAAGGAGCATCGCTGAGCAATTCTCGTTCAATGGAATTTTCACTAATTCGAGCAACTTTTCTTTATTCATTAACAAATCCCTAATCGTAGGAGCAAATCTCGGTATTAAAAACAAAGCATCCGCAAAACTTATGTCAAAACGCAAATCTTGAAACATTTGAAAAATCTTTTCTTTTTGGTATGAAGCTTTTTCTCGATTCTTTTGATTGTCTCGTCTTGAAGGGTAAGGAATATTTGCCTTAGGTACCGTCTTCGGAATCTCGGGTTCCGGAATCGGAGTCGATTTTGGTAAAGTCTTCGGAATCTCGGGTTCCAGAATTGGTTTAGGGATAACCGGAGGTGGGATTTGAGCGGTACTTCCTTGGAAATCATTTTGCTCCTCATCCGTTATTTCCTCGGTCTCTCGTTCCACAACTTCTTTCGGAGAAGGTTTAGTTGGATTCGAGGGTCCCTCGTAAGCTAAACCACATCGGTATAGATTAGCTTTTTTCATCCAAGCCCTTCAAGTTAGGAATCGTAAATACTCGAAAGTACCCAAGGTGAGGCTGTGGCTTGAAGGGAAACTACTTAACATGTTTGAAGATTATTTTGCAACGTGTTTTGAAAAGCATTATTTGACTCAACAAAGCGGTTTGTTGATTCTTGATGGTGAATTTGATCTCGTTTTTAAACTCTTCCTTCACGAAGTATGTTTGGTATTGCAAATTCCTAATAGTTTGATTCAATAGACTTCTTGTAATTCGAAAAATCATTTGAAAAATCGTTCACTTGATTATTAGGCACTTGAAACGGTTGATTTTGAAATCCTTGGTTTTGAAAATTCGAAGCATGATTAACTTGACCTTGAAAACCTTGATTTTGAAAATTGTTCCCTCGATTGAAATTATTTCCTTGACCTTGATTTGTTATAATTCCTATTTTGACTCTGATTTTTGCACCGGAGCCAAAAACCTGGGGTCCATTTGATTACTAACTCGATTTAGTGGGGCTTGTTGATTATTAGAACCCGTGGTTGCACTGACGTTTTGATTATTATCGGTAGCCGGACAATTATACCATGCATGAGCTCCACCACAAGTAACATAATTTTCCTCAGCCTTAACCGGTGCGGGAGGGACAACAACCTTTTTAGAAACAATCTCGACTAAGGTCGAAAGTTGATCCGCAAGTTTATCAATTCGTTCATCCGTTTTGCTAACCTTTTCCTTAGAATTAACCCTAGAAGCATTTGTTTTGGTTTTTCCGAAATAACGCACTTTTGACTTGTTTTCAATTATATTCAAAGCTTCCCTAGTAGTCTTACTTAACAAATTACCACCCGCCGCGGCATTTAAGGAGTCTTGTTCATTCTCGTTTAAACCATTATAAAATGTATCAACTTGAGTTAACTCCGAAAATCCGTGGTGAGGGCAAGATCTAAGCATACCCTTAAAATGTTCCCACGCTTCACTAAAAGATTCATCGAATTCTTGTGAAAAACGAGAAATTTTGTTCTTAAGGTGAGTGGTTTTCGAAGGAGGGAAAAATTGGTTAACGAACTTGGTAACGAGATCGTCCCAAGTTAAAATTAAATTCAGAGGTTCTTTCTTGTACCAAGTTTTAGCGGCTCCCTCGAGCGAATAAGGAAACATCATAAGCTTAATCACATCATTAGGCACATTCCTAAATCGTAAGGTCGAAGTAATCCTTTTGAAACTATTAATATGAGCATGAGGATTTTCATTTTCTAAACCATGAAACGGGTTCGCTTGAACCCATTTGAAGCAAATTATTTTGATCTCAAAATGATCGCATTGATCTCGGTAAAACAATAGCTTCTCCGGAACCCTCGTGGTGCACGGATAATTCCTCCATAGTTCCGATCCGCCACCTTCACTATGGGATTGTTCGGGAAATGGTTGCTTTTCTAATTTACAAGGTTCAACAACAACCGGAAGGGTTTGTTGTTGTTGACGACGGTTACGGTTACGAGTTTGCGAGCGAGTGCGCATGCACTTAAAAGAGAAAATCAAAAAGGAAAAATCTAAAATTAAAAGAAAAATTTTACACTAATTTTTTTTTGGATTTTTAATTTTTTTTATTCACAACAAATTTTAACGGTTACACGAAAGAGACTTAAACCAAATAATCAACTACTTCACGGTAGCTCTTAAAAATTGCTTTTTAAGGTGAGCCGTATTTCGTAGAGACACAAATGGCAAGTGTTAAATCTTTGGTTCGATTTGGGAACTATATTCCAAGTTCACCGGAAATTGAAATGATAATACCTCGATTGAGAGTATTATTTGTTGGTGTTCTTTTACCAACTTTGTTTATTTTATTTCTTTTTTTTAAGGACAATTTTTTTTTGTTTTTTTATATATGATAGCTATACTACAAAGAAAAGAAAAATATTTTTTTACTTTTTATATTTTATGATTTTTTTGGATTTTTGAAATTTTTTAACAAAAGTAAAACTTTCGAGGACGAAAGGATCTTCAAATCTTATCAACAAACACAAAACGAGAGATTCGTTAACTCAAATCCCCGTCAACGGCGCCAAAAATTTGATACACAATAAAATATACGATATAATATAATACCACAAGAGAAATTAAGAAAATTCCCTAAGGAAAATTCACTCTTAAAAGATATATATAATATATAATATACGTATGTTTTCCGGAAAGTATGATTTCCCGGGTCGTTTTCCCAACGATTTGAGAAATTGAAACCTCGCTTGATATTGGATATTGATTTGAATGGGTTTGAAGATTGATTTGGTTTTCTATAACTACTAATTAAAAGCACACTTAAAAACAATCAATTAAAAACAATTAAACACTTAACAATTAACGGGAAACAAATAAAACGCGACAATTAAGCAAGTACACTAAATTTAACTCCTAAAAATTCAAACTAAATTTCTAAACCTAAATTAGGACAAAAGAAAATTTTAAGAAAAAGAAAAACATTTTTTTGATTATTTTTGAATTTATTATGAATAAAAAACTAATTTAATCTAATTAAATCCTAAAAAATAGCAAATTAAGTACTAAAAATTTAGAAAAATGATTTTTAAACTTAGAAAAGTCTAAAATAACATAAAAACTCATAAAACTATTTTTAAAATTAAAATCCTATTTTTAAACTTAAAATTAAAAGCTCAAAAATGAAAATTAAAATCTAAAAGTGGTGAAAATGATTTTTCTTAATGTAAACCTAAAGCTATTTTATCTAAAACTAAAAACTATTTTTTTGTATTTTTCTGAAACTTTTTTCTATTTTTTATGTATTTTTGAAAATTTAAACCTACGAAAAATCCTAGTAAATTATAAAATGAAGAGAAAAATTTGGAAAATTCAGGAAAAGTCTAAAACCTAATAAAGAACACACGAAAAATTAAAAGAGTAACACAGCTTAAAGAATAAGCTCAAAAAGCCTATGAATAAGCTACGGCTTATTATTTATAAAGGAAATGAAAATGTGTACAAGTATTTAATGAAAGGAAAAGATAATGGATGAGCTATTGTAGCAAAGTGTTAAGGCGTTGGGTTTATAAGAGTGAGGTCGTGGGTTCGAGGTTGGCAGACACACCTTTTTGCTATTTTTTTTATTTTTTTGTTTTTTTGCAAAACTAAAAGTTGGAACTTGTACAGGACACAATTTTAAAGCAATTTAAAACTTCACTCTTTGTCTGAAAATGAAAAATAAGCACAGAGAACAGCTTATATAATAATTCCTCCACATAAACGAATGGGGGGGGGGTGGGGGCGGATTGAGCTTAAAAAGCTTTGTTGACACTTAAAAGCTTGCACAAGCTTAAATATAAGCTCATTTTAAAAACCAAAAGTTGTTCTTAAAAGCTAATGATGTAAGGAAACTAAATCTAACAAGCTAATTTAATAACTAACACTTAAAGATATCTAAATCTAGGATTAAAGACAACAAACTCAGGAACTTAACCTAGAAACTCAAAAACCAAATAAGCTAGAAAACTTAAAAAGCTATGACATAAGTTGAGCTTTAAGAAACTTAATCAACCACTATTATACTACTAATCTAAAGCTTAAAATCTAATTCTATAAGATAGAAATCTAAGTATAAAAGCTAGACATTAGTTACTACTGTTTTTGGTCTTTTTTGAGTTTTTTTAATGAACTTTAAAAGCTAAATGGACTAAGCAATTAAACTAGAAATGAGAAAACTGGTTTAAAACTGAATTAACCATTGAAATCTAAAACCTACTTGAATTTAAAATAAATAACCTAAGTGTTCTATCTAAAATTAAACCTAAAAGTGACAGCAGTACTAACTGCTTGTTAGTACTGATGCACTTGGCAAAAGTACACAAACCTAAATGCAGGTAACCTATGTGGTTACCTCTGCACTTAATACACTCACCAAGAGTGTTAAAACTTAAAGCAAGCAAGATCTAAGCCTTAGAGGGCTTAGATCAAATTTTCACAAGTGAAAAAGAAATGAAAGACTCCCCTGGTGCAGGAACACTAAAATAAGCTCAAACTCTTTTAATTTTAAAAACTAACTTGCGAAAAATCTTTTCCTAATGTTTTTAAATGAAATCAAAGCTGTCTCAAATGATTTGCACAAAAACCTTTGACTTTTTTTAGGTCAACAAGCCTTATTCCAAACACCCCTTTAGGTCCATGAAAGATATGAAAAACTAATGGATTGAAACTAGTGAACACTTTTTAGAAACCAGATATTTAAAACTATTAACAAGCTAAATAAGCAATCCTAAGCTTTCAATAAGCCATAAACAATAAGCTAAACTACTTAAGCTATATTTTTGGTCTTTTATATAGTTTTTAAGACAAGAATGAAACTACTATGATCTAAAATAGTTAAGCTAAAAACAGATTATGATTAAGCACTAAGTAACAATATAAATCACAAATAAGCAATAAGATAAGCACTTATTAATAAGCAAATAAGCAAATTTAAACAAGTAGTAAACAACTTAAGCAATATTGAGACTAGGAATTAAAGGACAAAAGGAATATAAAAGAAAACTAACCACAAGCTTCAGCTTAACAGAAGCTTAACAGAACAGCTACAAGCTCTAGCTTATCCAAATAGATAAGCTAGTATAGGTCCATGGGATCCCTTCCATTTTTGAATCCCCTTCCACAAGCTTACAATCCAAATAAGACAAGGTATTTAACTGATTTATTAGTTAGAAGTATGATTAAGGTAGGATTAAGCTCAATAATAAGCTTAAAGACTTTATAGAGCTATTGAGAGCTTATATGAGCTTTAGCTTATTTATGAAGAAAAGTGAGAGCTTATTAGAGTAAACTAAAGAGCTTGAGACAGATTAATTAAAAGTAAGACTGATTCATTAACATAACTTTCATTACATTACTTTAAAAAATTACAAACCATTTAAGAAAAATTACATTAAGCTAAAAAACGAAATTTAAGCTAAACTAAAAGTAACTCAAAAACTAGATTGTGTGTGTGTGTGTGATAGTGAGGGTATTTATAGGCCCAAGCTGAAGCTTCTAGTCTTCCCTTGCATCCCAAGCTCCTTCTAATCTCAGCCAATCATTCCATCAATCATTTAAGAGTCATCTTGAGCCGTTGGATGAGATTCAATCTCACACGGATTGCCAGCGTGGCAATCCGTGATGTGACACTTTGTGTTACTTCTGTGAGTATACCCAGTGCAATTCCCATCGTTCTAGTGTGTTTTCTTCATCCAACGTGGCATCTAGCTTGATTTAATTAATGAGAATGGCATGGAATGTCGTTTTTGACCCTTCCATCTTGTTCATAAGCCCCTGAATTGTCCTTTGTACCCTCTAATTGTGATTTGCCCCATCGTTTTACCCTGGTTAAATTGTGAAGAAGAAGGATGAATAGTAACCTTTTTTCGCGCCAGTTTTACCTTAAAACGGGTAAAGAAAATTTAAACTTTGGCCTATTGTCAAAACTGGCCCTTGTCTTTGTTTATCCAAAGTTTCAGTGTAAAACATCTTTGGAATTTGGCAATTTAAGTCCCTGTGGTTTAGTGAAAAAGGATTGGGCTAGGGTATTGGGCTTATGTAATGGGCTATTGAATCCGGGCATGGTTTTTAAGGGTTTAGGGGCCCATTTAGGCCTTAGGGACTAATTGTGTAACTTTTGGAACTTGGGGGACTTAAATGGAATCATTGGGATTTTTGTCTTCTAGTGAGTTGACTTTGTTGACCCATAGTTGACTGAAGTTGACTGAGAGTTGACTTTTTCTGGCTTTGGCTTTGAATCTTTGGCTTCTCTTGTGCTCTTCCGTTTCTCGTGTCCGTGTTTGCTCGTTTTTGGCGGTTTTCTTGTGATTTTTGATATATCCGTACCTGCACACACAAAACATAAAAACAAGCATATCTTTGCCATTTTTAGTCTGTTTTGGGTCATTTAGGGCCATTTTTGGTATAAACAGATATGTGTATTTTACACATATCAAAATTCCCCAAACTAAACGATTGCGTGTCCTCATACAATATCACATGCCTTATAACCAAATACCTCAAAACATCCCCAAACTAAACCTTTAAAAAGTAGCAAAGATTTTTGTTGAGAGAGCTAAGAGATCACAAGTTATAAAACACCCGATTTCCCATTTTCAAAGATTTTTTATTTTTTATGATTTTTCTTAAAGGACTACCTAACTACAACTTATTCTTGTGTTGACATAATGTATTGTTTTCATTACCTTAGTGGTAATTTTTAGGATCATGGAACAAAAAGCACAATTAAGTGTCTAAAAGATAAATTCGTCATTCCCGACTTTTCACTTTTCGCATACTAAGCTTAAAAATAAGATCACTGTTAAGTACAAGCCAAGATGCTAAGACTACTTATAACTACAACTTGTGAATTTCTCTTCCCGACATAAATCATATATTTAAGTCTGTGTGCTCAAATTAATTTAAACCATTAAATCCACATATTTAGATAGTTGAA
>BQNB010126478.1:0-19595 GCA_026074375.1 Tanacetum coccineum | reverse complement strand
AATTAAACCAAATCATCATAGATCTTGTTGAAGGATAGCTTCACTAATTTTTGAAATCTGATAAAGCAAAACACAAACAAGTGTATTCCTGTCTTCCTTTTGTTTTAGGGGGAAAAAGAAATCAAAAACCGAAAAACAAAAGAAAAAGAAATGATCTATGTTAGGTTTGATTCGTATCTTTTTTTTAGATTTAAAAATCTATAAAGACCTTCTCATATGAAAAACCAATCTCTTCATAGATCATATTTTTGAAGGTTTAACTTCATTAATTTTTCAAACACAAAAAGAAAAGATAATAACAAGGTTGCTTCATCTTTTCTTTATTTCAGTTCATAAATAAAAACCAAGAACAATTCGTGTTCTCGTCCTCTTTTGTTTTGATTTACATGAAAAAAGAAAGATAACAAACGAAAACATCAACAAATGAAATCGAACCTACATGTGTAAGTAAAAGGTGTTGTTAAGTTTTTGTGTGGCTGAGATATCAAAAGTAAAGAAAGGAGTTGGCTGTGTATTGATAATATAGGAGGTGGAGGATTTGTGTTGATATCAGAGAGTGTGTTTTGTGTTGATATCAGAAAGGATTTGATTTGAGTGGATTTGTGTGTGTGACTAAGATAAGAGAGGCGTATGATGTGGGTATAAGATTAGGGTTAGGATATCTGTGTTGTTACATATATCAATTAATTTTAGGGTGTTAGTGGGATTTGGGTTGGATCACTTAGTTTCAATAATTGGGCTGACATTTTTGATATCCGACAATTGTATACGTTTATGTATGGACTAAATTTTAAGATTTGCATAAATTGGGCTGAATCATTTTTGGTTCAGGATTTTTAATTGTGGGGTTATATTTCAAGCATGTTTATTTGTGGGTTTACAAGGAGTTTTATCAAATTGAAATTGATCAATTACGGTTTTATCGTAATCTTGATTCATTTTTGATTGATACTTTTGTGAAAACTAAGATAACTGCGAAAGATTTGGTTCGTGAGAGATTGATAATTTGGTTTAAATTTTTATGTTTGTGTTGAAATTTACTTGGGTTCGTTGTGCTAAATCAGAAAAATGGAATCAAAAGAGAAACAATAATTATTTTCTCAAAAAGTCCAACAACAAAACACGACTTTGACTAGTCAGCTTGAGTTGTATAAGGAAAGGGTTCGGTTTTTGGAAAACATCAAAGGGGATAACAATTATCTCAACAAATTTCTTGAGGCTGATCGCAAAGCAAAACATTTTAATCAACAAGCTCAGTCTCAATTTATTCGTGATCAAGATATCATTCGAGATCTAAAACAACAACGTGATAAATTGGACTTAGCTGTTATTGACTATAAAAGACAAAAAGAGGAATATCAAAAGACACAAACGATTTTCAATCAAACACAGCGTGACAAAGAGGAAAAATATCTTAATGACATCATTCAGTTACAAGCTAAGAACAAAGATCTTGAAAACGTTGTTTGTAAAATGGGCAAATCAACTGAAACACTTCGGTTGCTTACAAATGAACAAAAAGCTTTTCGGGACAACTTACGGAAGTCGGGTTTGGGATATAACGGTCCTTATGTTCTTTCACAAGCTTATGCCAAAATTCCTAAGTTGTATCGTGCTTATGAACTTTGTAATAAGAATGAACAACTGCATGTGTTTGATTCTGAGGATACTCTTGAGGATGCTGAAAAGAGTCAATTAAAAATGAACGAGTTTCAAAAAGATGAAAAAGTTCAGGAGTTAAAGATAAAACCAATCGATTACAAGCACATTTTAAACCCATCATATACTTGTGAGCACCCATGTGGCGACGTGTTTGACAAAGCTAGACGAACAAGATATGTTGGAAGGTCTAACTGATCGAATAATCGTTATAAGAAGGAAAACCCGTTTTGAATTTGAAAATGAAATCTAGTCGAATCCAATTGACCTTTTCGGTAGTAACTAAGAAAATCCACACGGGCAACAATTTTAACTCGACAGGCGCGAATGTATTGCTTCGTGAACTTGCAACGTATTTTTAATACGAGACAAGTGTGCTTACGACTCTAAAAATCCAGACAAGTCCAAATATACAAAAATGCGATTGTTGTGGTTCAAAATAAGTAGGATATAACCTACAAATCATTATGGTGTCAAATCATACAGCTAGAGCTAACATAGCTGAAATTTTAACTAAGCTAAACCTCTTATTTTTTTCACCAAAATAATACTAGTATCATTCAATTTCAACCCAATGACAGGATGTACAGTTTTTTTTCTCTTAAAAAGTTGACACAATACACACAAAATTATAGAAAAACTTTAAGGGGTGTTTATGTTATCTTATTTACCGAGTTTATGAGCTTATGTAAATCTGTAAAAGCTCGTAAGCTCATTTTTTTGAACTTATAAGCTTATCAAATTGATCTTTCGAGGTTAACTAATCCATAAACTTAATTTGATAACCTTATTAGCCGGAAAAAAAGAGCTTATGAGCTATTTCAGTTTTACATAAGCTCATAAGCATGGTTTGTGTTTGGAGAAGAGCTTTTGAATGCTTAAGAGAGCTTTAACTTTTAAAATAAGCTAGCTTATAATATAAGCTTTGTTTGACAACAAAAACTTTGAGCTTTTGAAATTCACAAGCTTTTAAAATTTCTAATTACAATTATACTTTTGAAATAATATTTATGTTTTTGTTTATATGTATTTTCTTGTCATTTTACATTACAACTCCATTACACTATTTGTAATGGTGATCATAAGGTGATCAACACCAACTCAGTTTTCTCTTTATAAAATCAAATGCATGACTAAATGCTCATAACAAGACGACGACAATAAAATATATATCTCACAAAAAATCAATTAAAAAATATTCACATACACAAACCATTTCATTTATTTTGGTCGAGTGACCGACCTTCCAATTTATTTTTGGAGGGGTCATTTCCTATTTGGTCTCCGTAGAGGGGGACGCGCTCACAATTGGTGATTGATCGAATGCTTCGGTCGCCATTACGATCAGTTTAGGGGTGTTCATTGTTCGGGTAATAACTGAATAAACCGAAACCGAACCGAATTTTCTAAAAGCGAACCGAACCGAATTAAATATTCGTTTTCGGTTTGGATATGATTTTGACAATAAATCAAAAACCGAATTCATATAAATATATATACTTTTTATTTATTTATATAGATAAAAAACCATTTAAATTTAATTCTAATATAAAAAAAATACTTTTTAAGCTTGCAAGATTTTTTTTCTGCTATAAATCTATATAGTTAAATTTTAAAAAAATATAAAATTAAATTTAAATTTTATTCGGTTCGGTTGTCGGTTTTTCGGTTGGGTTTTCGGTTCTTCGGTTTGGTTTTCGGTTCAATTTAATCCAATTTGAATTCGGTTTGGTTTTCCCCGGAATTTTTTTAACTGAACTAACTGTAACATTTCACATTTTCAGGTCATTTACAACTTCATTTATTCCACTATTTATTTTTAGCTTGTGCGCGTTTACTTTTAATTATTATCGTATAGTTAAATCGCGTAAACTAAAAATCATCATTCAACTTAAACAGACACCAAACAAATAAAAGTTTACGCCAAGCAAGTATTATACAATTATTAAGAGTATAATTTATAACTTTTCATATTTTAGTTTTATTGGTTACGTAAAACGCTTACGTTTCATAATAAATTACATTTAGGCATACCCGGAAGCACCAATACCCATCTATACTCAAACAAATACCCACTTTTTCACTCAATACAAAAAAATTAACTCATTTCCTCACAAAAATAAGCTATAGGCCGGATACATGCACTATCACACTTAATAAAATCTTAAACCCACTAGTATGGATACTATTTTAGTCATACCTTACTCATAAGTACATACTAATCCCAAGTTTCTAGTAATTGGCTTGTCAATGTACACCCTCCCCCTCACATTGTCGTCGCCCTCCTCCAAGGGAGGAGGAGAAGTCTTACAACTTGTACTTAAACCACTTCAAGTCCAAGGTTTTGGTTTAAGGTAGTTTTGGTAATACTAGGATCTATAAAAGGAAAGTCCAAGACTTATTCTATCTCATCTCTCATTCACTAACCATTTCACAAACAAAAACCCCCTCCTCACTAACAATAACCCACGGCTCAAAATAATTAAGCTAGGGTTTCATATTAAATTCCATCCTAAAGTATTCTAAGTGTTCAAGCATTGTTATCAAGCATATCTAAGGTCATTCAAGTGTATTGGAAGCTTGGGTTTGTGGTTTAACAAGAAGCATACAAGAAATATAATTAGGGTTTTCCTAATTAGGGTTTGATCTTGTGTTTGATTATTTGGGTTAAGGCTTAAGTATAAGCTTGTGTTCATCAATCATCTACATTTCCATAAGGTCTATTTAAAGTTTAAACATTTCATTCATTCATTTAATTATGTACATACTTGCTTATATATGTTAAACATCACCTAGCTTATTTTCATGAAATGATGAGATATTACAAGGTATACAAGGTTCGAATTTTATGTACATGTTAGTGAAATAATACTTAAAATAGAAGTGCATATTATATATAAGTGTTAAATAATTTATATGGTTAGTTTATGAATTATTTTGTATTGAAAGTTTTAAATACAAAAGTTATGAACAAATGATTTTGAGGACACTTACTCATGGACATATTATATAGGACTTAAGATATATCAAGTCATGTTATTTATTAAGTTAGAGGACTTGTAATGGTTTAATAAAGTGAAAAGTATATAAATCAAGTGTATAAAGATAATTATGTCCAAACTTAATCACTTATTGTTGGAATTCGTCTAATAATTCATATATTTTATATTTCATTAAATTAGTACTTATTACAAGTGTCACACCCCCAGACGGGGCCTAGACGAAATACGTGTCCGAGGGCATGACGTCATAACAATCCAAACACAAAGCAATAAAGAACGACCACTAATCATGGACGTTTGAAAAAGTTTACTCGTTGCATAAAAGAAAATAAATTTAAGTTTTACAACCGGTCATAAGAGAGTTAAATGTAGTGGAAGCATAACAAAGTTTTGATAATGACAACGAGTATATAATAGATAAGTCTTGAAATTGGCGATGTCACATAGCACATAGACTCCATTTAGCATCAAGAATCAATCCAAGCTAAGCACCTGAGAAACATGTTTAAAACGTCAACATAATGTTGGTGAATTCATAGGTTTAAGTTAATACAAGAGTGGACTACAAGATTTCAAAACGCATGCGACTACTATAACAGATACAACATCACATAAAAGTATTTACTATTACGCTAAGCTCATGACACCAATGCTAATAAAGTAGGGCATATCATATCATGCCACATAGTATTCCTGCCCTTAACTGGTGTCCCAAACCAAAGACCACCACTACGCACATCAACATGACATATATCCGTTTGTTCTTCGTTAAGTGGAACCAAAGCAAATAGGGATAATTATTCCTAATAGATCTATTTACCCATTCGCGCTCACTTAACCAATCCAATTGGCCATTGGTGACTAATGGTTCATGATAGTTCGGGCAATAGTAGTTTGTAAGGAAACTTAGGCAACACATAAACATGTAAAACTCACGTTAAGAACTTGTGTCCAATTTTGAAAGCAAACAATGTTTCTCACCATAAAGTATAAAGCATTTGAAAATAGGTAAAACATGAGGCTATGAACTCATTTTAAGCAAGTGGTGAATCGATAATCAACGAGGAAGAAATAAAGCCGAAAGGTCCTACACGCGACCTAAATAAACGACGCGCCTTAGGTAAAAGAAAGATAACCAAAACTTGTACGACACGCTTTCAAGAGAAAAGACATCCATATGTGTTTGTGCTTTAGTTTGTTTAATAAAGTATGACTAAATAGAGTTTTTCGTCAAGTCTTGGCGTTCATCCAAAAATTACTACTTTTAGAAAGTTTCTATTTTGGGAAAGTTTTTAGTTTCAAGACGTTAATACCGTCCCCTATATTTGTTAAGTTTCCATATAATCAAATGCGCTAACTAACCATAATCGCTTAACTTCCAAGTCCGATCCGCTAAGTTTTACCAAACTTACTATTTTTAGTAACTTTATCGTTTTTCCTAAAATATGTTAATGACGTCTTCAAATGATGCTAATCTATATATATGTGTTACTATATGTTTCGCTAGTGTTTAGAAAGTCCAAAAATGTCCGAAAGTGTCCGAATACCCTTTTTACTATTCACATCAGCACACTATTCATTGGGTTTTGCCGAAAAATGTTTCAAGTTTCATTTGGTTATAACTTGGCCGTTTTAAAGCCGATTTTAAAGTGCGATATGTGAAAAACTATCTATTCGAAACAAGCTCTTCAAAAACTACTTTTACGCCTAATGAAAACATTTTTAGGTCGCTCAAAACCTCAAAACTAATTTGGGACAGCAAGCTCTTTTTGTCAAAAACGCAACCAAAATCCACCCAAACTTCACAATAGTGCCTAGTCTAGCCTAATCTCCGTTCACAACTAATCCACAACAAAACCACACCTAAATCTAACCTAATCCCCTTCATTTCTATTGTTGCAACCCACTTTTCAACTCATCTCACCATAACTTGTAAAACAACAAACATAATACTTCCATTTTTATAAAAGTTGTCAAGATGTTTATCATTTCTTTTTATAAAAGTAACACAAACACATGGACTCTTAAACTTGAACAATACTCATAAGATTCAAAGAAATGAAACAAGAGGTGACCAAGAAATACTTACAAGAATGAAGGAAACAAGTAGAAGTCACAAGATCTACACCCAAGATGACTAGATCTATAAACCCACTTATAAAATTAGAAACCCTAATTTTATAATCTTGAGAAACCCTTGAAAATCAAACAACTAATACTTGGATCTACCTTAGAAACCCTTGGAAATGAACTTAGAATGTGTGGATCTTGAAGAAAATCAAAAGTTATGAATGTGTTTGTGTGTGGGTTTGATGCCGTGAGCAAAGAAAGAGAGAAAGAGAGATGTGAGTTTTTGTTTGGGGCTTGGAAATGAAAGTGAACCCTAGTTGTGATATAACATAGTATTTATAGGACATGGATTAGGGTTTTAAGGTTCATAGATGCACACATGTGACCAACACACACCAAGAGTGTGTGTGGTCTTGGGTTCGGTCAAAGCTAGCCACAAGGAGGAGGGGAAAGTTCAAGCCAACTTTGGCTCCAAGTTTAGCTCATGGCTTGGTCTTGGCTCACCAATAATAGTCCAAGTGTGTAAGAAATGGCATGCATGCAAGTCACTAGCCAACAAAGTTGTCATTTTCCTTCACATGCATGGTAAGTTTTCAAATTTTGAGTTAGTGGAGCATAAATGATTTAATTTCAAGTCCAAGCTTGTCCACAAGCTATATTTCGTGGGTAGAGGTGAGGACATGAGCATGATTACGAAATTTTTGGACTTAGGGTATAAGATTATCGATAACTTGAGTTTACACGAAAAGATTTCGAGTTTCCGGGGTTCCGTTTGGTCAAAAACGCAATTTAAAAGATAAAACCCTAAAATTAATATCGGAAGTGATTAAAAATCACGAAACACTTAGAAAAGTTAAAATATCTCATATAAGGCCTAAATTTATTAATAACCGATGCCGGAACGCGCCCGATGACGTTTTTCAGATTTACGCGGTTTAACTTCCCGGTAAACTGTCAGATTCAAACGTAACGTATAAAAGTTAAAGATAATAATCGGAAAAGTTTAAAAATATTGACCTGAACTCACGAGGTATGACAACTGACCAATTGATCTAGATACTGGGATGGCTCTCCATATCGCGTTTTATATATCTGGACCAATAGGATCACAAATAATGTCCTATCTTTACCTTTAGATTAGTGAGCTTAATTGGCCTAACAGGTGACCCTTAGATCAATGAGTACGTTCTTAATCATTGGTAAAGACTTTAATAGTGAATTACTAGTATATAAAATACCGTCAAGCAGTAAGTGGGTAAAGTCCCGATGGGCTAGGGTTTAACAAGATCACCATTGCTTTAATCCATAAGACATATTATAATTAAACTAAAAGAATGCTTTATGCGGATGCGTTAATTGTGACAGGATTCAACGTGTCTAGGTCTTAGGAAGAAGTACCTCCTAAGTCTTAAGAATGATATGCCACCTCAAGATAAACACTCATTGCACTAAACAAACAAACCAACATTTAATCGGATTTAATATGACTAATACAGTTTTTTATCATTTGGCTTGACCGTTCTTTTATCTTCTGATTATCTTCTTGTGTGATTATTGTGTATTGAATTAATTTAAGTCGCCACAAAACCTGTACCAGTCTCTCAGGCTGAAAACCCCTTGGAGCTTGGTAGCACCCCATGGAGCTTGATAGCGAGTGCAAGTTTTACATCTATAATCATGACTAATTAAACTACCAAAAAATGCATACGAGCAAGTATACTCGTTCATTCATAGTAAAGTTGGGTAAGTCGAGTTTGTTTCACGAGACTTGATAATAATCATTATACAATAACGGAATAAGCAAATAGGTTGTCACGATCCTTATCACTTTTAAACTCATGTCTTTAGACTCTTTCATGGGAAAAACAATTCTTGTGTTAAATTCTGTTTCATTGATATGATAGTTGATTTGTTGGTTAAACTTGATTGTATGAATAACAAAAACATAGGTTATATGGATTCGATTCATGGTGTCTTTTACAAATCCACAAATATATGTTAAAATGATGGTGATCCCTTTCGGCATATGAACACCAAACCTTATAACCATTTTAAATCCAATTGCTATGAAAAACATGATTTTGTCAAGTAATTTCAACGGGTCCTTTCGGCCTATACTCGAGTTTAAGATCAAACAAGCCTTTTTAAACATGTTAATTATGAAACTTAACTGGAAATCCTTTCGACCTATAAATCCATTTTTAGGTTTCATCAACATGTAATCCAACAAGTTATTCATCAAACAACCTCAAGACAATTCATAAGATTCAAGCATACAATCATAATAAACACATCATAATCAATTCAATATCATTTTCACAAGTATATCAAACACTACTCATAATTCATTTCAATAAACTCAAAACACAATTCCAACATATTGTTCATGACAATAAAAATAAGTAAACTTTCTAGAAATATAAGAACAAGGATTATACCAATTAAATGATTACACAAGAAAGTCTAGACTTGGATTTAGAGCAATCCAAACGCCTCCAATCAACAAAGAAAATCAATTCCTAAACACCAACAAGCAACCAAGATCAATATCCACGTTCTTGCTTCACTCCTGGAATTCTCAAAACTATTCTAGCCTTTTGGCAGATTAATTAGGGTTTCTAAACCTTTGTCAAGGGTTATAGAAGTGTTTCCTAGGTTTTGAATCCCTAGTATGCATATATAGGCTAGATACATGCCCCTCAAGCAAGAAAACGAGCCTCCAGTAGTTATGGAGGGAAATGATCAGCCATGGAGAGTCATTGCACTTTATATCACCCATAATTAGTAACTTTGTAACTGCCAAAATTGGCCAGCCGGGCGGCTAGATTGCTGCTGCCAGCCTAGGCGGCTCGTCAGCCAGCCTTGCGGCTGGGACTTCGCACCAAAACGTAAAGTGTTGTTTTCTTGGCCAATTTTCTTCCTTTTTGCTTCCTTTTGGTTTGGTTTGGCCCATATAACTTATAAATGGATTAAATACCTTGTATTTGGGCTATAATGGGCCTCCAAACCTCTTATCTAAACGTAACTTGTTGGGAAATCTTCGAAAGTCATTTTCTTCACGTTTTCTTCCTATTTTCTTGTCTTCTTCCATCTTTGCTAACTACAAACATGTAAACTTCACTTTGCACAATATTAGTAACAATGGTTCTTTATTTAACCAAATATTTCATACAAAAGCACAAATAACGCTCCCTAAAACATATTCGATTTGGGCGTTATCAAATTCCCTAACACTTAAGCTCTGCTCGCCCTCGAGCAGGTTTAGCATTTAAGAAAAGTAATTCCATCAATCCCTTGATAATTATTAACAAAAATATAATCGCTCAAGTAAGAACAATTATTTTTTCAAAGTTTATAAACGAATCCTTGACAATACCCGCATGATTTTCGAACTAGATAACACAACTAAACACCTCACGAAAATAAGAACTTTTGATGAATTCACTCAACACTCGATATTTTTGTTTTTGGTGGTCGTGTAAGTAAATCACTCACTTGCTCAGTCATGATTTCGTGTCATACCATAGGCTTGTACAAGAATAAAAAATAAATCCGATGGGGCGTGAGCACCCGACAAATCTATCAAAAAGGACTTTTATTGGTTACGCTTTTGGGTTAACAAGGGTTGTGAGTTAGGCATGAGATATTTTTGGTTCGGTTCTATAAACGAAAAATAAATTAAGTCTAAAATTGCTAGCCACCACAATCCAAATAAAATAATTACGTACCCAGTTTCCTCTCGATCGATTACCGGTGTCACGTCTTAGCACATTGGCTAATCTACACCCCTAATTTTACTTCTTCTTCCTTCATCTTCATAATTTATAGCGCATTGACTATTTTATTTTATTTTCTTCTTTTTTTAAACACTAACTCCTCCATCACCCCTACACTTTGGATGAGCATACACCACAAAAATTACAAATAAGAGTAGCTACCCCTGTCTTTGTCGAAATGACACACACCAAATACAAAGTGTGGTCAACAAGTAATCATAAAAAATACTCCATACGTACCAAGTAACTAGCAATCCATAGACTTAACTAAATGTTTGGCTAAGGTTAAATGTGTAAATATATTTTTGTTTTTTTCTGGATTTTACTAAATGAACGGAATGGCTCAAATGGTGTACTAATTGTATTTAGTACTAAAAGTGGGTGCTAACAAATGGGTCCAAAAGAGTGGTTAACTAACCGATGTGGCTAGCTAAAATCATTTTTTTATTATGAATTGGAAGGCCATTTGGTGTAAATCCTAATTTGCCTTTATCACTTAAATTCACCATAATCATATAAGTATGATCTCACTACGGAAATATTATGCATAACAAGCACAAGTTTTAGAATCGAGTCAATCACCGACACACTCATAGCAAAAAAATGGAATTTAAGCATAAAATTAATGCTTATCTTATGATCTAGGTTTCAATTCCTCACAATTTTAAGTAACGGCTATAAATGTGATAGCAAATGTTATCGATCCTAAAATTGGATTGTTCAAAGAATTGGGGTATGCCAAAAACTCAAAAAGCCTCATTACTTGGTAATGATTTATCGTTTTTTAACATATATTCGTTACGTGTGAAAACAACTAAATCCACGAGGGCGACATTTTTATCCCTAAAATTTTTTAAAAATTACACTAAAAATCGCACAAAAAATTTAAAACTAGATCATTTTTCCTATTTACTTCCCTCCCCCACACTTAAGTTTTGCATTGTCCTCAATGTAAATAAATGAACTTCAAAGAAAAGGAAATGGGAAAAATTAGGATGAATGATACTACCCGGATTAAATACGCATCTTCCGTATGTGGTTTTTGTACGCGATTTGAGTTTCCTTGAAAACTCGGTTTTTGATAAACCACCAATACTTCTCGCATATCAACCCTGCAAATACTGCAAATACACAATACTATGAATACTACTATATAAAATAAGAACATCCTAAATTCCAAATCATAAAGTAAAGTACTTAAACATAATTTAAAACATCCTACGAATTAAAAACATAAATTAAAATATCCAACATAAGCAAGAGTTTTTAGAATCAAACTTAATCACACGATCAATCTCGCATTTCATCATCTTCACTTTCCACATAATCTTCCGAATGCACAATAGGATCAAAATCATCTCTATGAAATCCTGCTAATGATCCTCCAATCTCATAACCAGAACTAGGGACAATAGAACCTGCATGATAACTATCACCATGCGCTCCATAGTGGTCTCCTCCAAAATATGGTATCATACTCGTGTATTTCTCTTATTTTTATAATTTCATATTTTATGAATTCTAAATATAGTTGTTAATTTTTTATTATATTTTTTTTGTTTAATTTTTGCTATTTTTACTTTATAGTTTATTGTTTTTTTAGTAATCTTTGCATGATAACTATCACCATGCGCTCCATAGTGGTCTCCTCCAAAATATGGACTACCCGTATCGAGGTAATGCGTGTAAGAGTGTGGATAAGGCACATATGGGTAAGGGTATGGTGGAACATTCAGTGGTTCGTAAGCGGGATAGGCAAAGTTGGATTGATCTGCTAAATGGTGAAGGATAGGCGCGGAATGCTCAAGTATATAGTTGTTCCTCATAAGCATCGAATCTCTCCAAACATCCCTACGCTCAATCTCGTTCAAGCTCGCATTCTAATCTCCCCAACTTGAATCTAATCCTCTTGGTTCTTGACTTTGCCTTCTTGCCTGCCCAGGTTGTGGTGCTTCTTGTTGAGTTTGTATCAACAAATGGGTTCCCTCATCTAGCTCATTTGCCAACATCCTAGCAGTCCATGTTTCACACTCGATTGGTTCCGAACATTTTGCCACCTCCTCATCATTAAGGTACCCTAACGAATGAGCAATCTTGATCACATAATGACCTCCACAAATTAGACTATTTTCTTTAAGACCCGAAGCATGCTTACAAAGATGCTCGACAATAACCCAAGCTAAGTTAATACCCAACGACTCTTCCAATGCGCTCATCATACACATGTCTCTCTTTTGACATCTTTCCTTGCTACCTTCCCTATGAACCAAAGATCCAACCAATAGTTTATGCGCAATCCTCATAAGTGGTTCCTTAATCAGTGATGTCCTTGGGTTAGTACTAGTCGGTTGCCCAATCTTTTGCCAAAATGCCTCATGGTTGAACAACTTGTCATCAACCTCCAACCTAGTAAAATGTATAGCAAACAACCTATGATTCAACTCATCTTCTTCATATAATCCTAACAAAACCGCAAACTCAGGTAAAGTAATCACTTTTTCAACTCCACTAAACCTAAACCAAATGCACTTCTCCGTCATCAACTTAGTCCTATTAACACCTCTATCAAAATACATCATCGAGAAGAACTCTAAACACCATTCCGGATAAACATCCCCATAAATCGAAATAGCTTTCTCCAACGAGTAATCAACGAAAAAGTCCCCATCATCATGAAGGTATTCATACTTCATCTTATTTTTCAATGTTTCCTTAAAGTTATAATTATAAAACAAAGTCTAACTCGGCACTCTTGGTATTCCAAATCCTTTACCTTGAAACTTAGATAATCGTTCACTATAAGTGTGCCTTTCTGCTGACGATAATTCTCTCCACTTCAAGTTAATATTCTTCACTTGTTGCAAATGATATTCGATAGTCCTATGCTTATTCCTTTTCTCGAAACTTGCAATAAGCGGGTTCGGATTTGAACCTTGTGTAGCTTTCTGCAAAAGTAACATTTATAAGCATAAACAAGCATAAATGAAATAATAACACCTAGCGTAGAGGCCCCTAGCTAGCTAGTATCGAACGAGAAAAAAGAACCAGACTAGAGAGCCTCCAGCCGCCCGGAACAAAGCTCCAGCCGGTCGGTTGACGTCTCGTCGCAATCCCAGCCGTGCGGCTGAGCATCCCAGCCGGTCGGCTGGCACATGTTTGCCACACCGATTGGTTTTTTGGTTGTTTTCGGGTTTTTTCCGCACTTCCTAGTCGTTTCTAAGTCTTCCTAATGCTCTATGGGTGCTCCTAAACATCCCTAAATCATTTTCAAACGCAACTACCTCCTAGAATTCATTTGGCCAAACTTGCCATATTTCGCCTAAACTTCAAACTTACAAAAATCAAATGGGTGATCCATACAATCAATCTAGCATCCCCTAGAAACTCAAAATCAATCATATATCACTGTAAATTCTCAAACCTTTCATCAAATCGACCAAACATTCAACCTAAAAAATTTCGGATTTTTAAAATCGTCACCATTCAATCCACACTAAACCAATCAATCTAATTATTTTTGCAATCTTATCTATTAGCATTTACCCACTTAATCCAAGAATGAATTCGTCTAATTCGGAACGGATCAAAATCCCCTAATTTTTGACCTAAAATGATGAACACGAATTAAACACTCAATTGATTCGAATTATGTAATTGCTTACCCATTTTGGAGCCATAGATGATCCTTAAACACGATCCTTACTTGCAATTGGATAAATCTACATGAATTTGATGATTCCAAGAGAGTAGTGTGTGTTTTTTTTGAAAATTTTGAAATTTTAGGTTTTATAGCAATTTCTAGCCAGGTGGATTCTTTTCTAGCCGCATAGGCTGGAAATTAACACCTTGGTGCCACTTAAATGCTCATTCCGACTTGATGGTCAACACTCGTAATCATTTTCGGGTGAAAACAATACGAGGTTGAGTGTGCGTTACCAAATGTTTATGAAAAATCACACACTTTACAACATACTTCTTGGCAAAATCAAATTAAAACTAGAACTAATAAACAAAATATAATAAACCTCAGACTTTAATTAATCAAACCATAACCCAATCATCAAAAGATGTCTTAAAACGGTAACCAAACATGACCGAAATAACCAAAACGATAAATTGTTTTTAAGAGAGGATGCAAAATGTAAAAGGAGACAAACATCCATGGCACAAGAGTGGTGCCTTATTCTTTAAATTTCATTCTTCATGCTTCATGCTTGTGGTTGGGTTGGTGAGCTTCTTAATCGAAAAATTGATCAAACTTGAGAATGTCTTCCGAAATAAATTTTCCGGAAAGCTTCCTATTGGTCTTCTTAGTCTTGAACATCCTAGTAAACTTTCGCCCACTTGGAGTAGTCACTTCAAATCTTGCATGCCAATCTCCATCTCCTTCAATTTTCTTGTAAGTTCCATATCCTTCATTCCCCCAATCTGTGTTCTTTAATTGGACCGGAAGTGAACCTAGAAAATCAATGAGTTTCTTGAAAACGATAATATTTTTGAAGGGATTAAAGTAAGCTTCTATAGCTAAAGTTCTTTCCATATCATCCTTAATGTCTAAAAATGATGGTGCAATAGGTCCATATTTCGGATTGCCATCTTCATCTCTACCCACTTCAAAGCAACTCAACCAATCATCTTCTTCTTCTTGTGCAATGTTGTCCAAGTAAGCCTTGGCTCTTGGCTTAGGAAAGTAGGTATTGCGAATGACTCCATCATCAATGCATAAACTACCGCGCCTCATGTCTATAACCGCTCCACAAGTTCTCAAAAACGGGCATCCCAACAACAAAGGATGTTCCTTGTCCACTGGTATGTCTAAAATCAAAAAGTCAACCAAGTAAGCTTGATACCCGATTTAGATCCTCACATTCTTGACTTTTCCCATAGCTTTAGCTTGTGTATTATCCGCCATGGTAAGATTAGAGTTATAAGGCTTAGGATCTCCTAGACCAAGGTTCATGAAAAGGTAATAGGGCAACACACTCACACTTGCCCCCGTATTCGCAAGAGCATTCATCTCGATTATTCGATTTACTTTCACCGGAAGCACAAAATTTCCCAGGTCATACATTTTCTTGGGTAACCTATGCTTCACAATTCTCATTTTTACTTCCTCACCATAATCATCACTATTTAACCTAGCTCTTCCCATCAACACTTCATCAAGCTTCTTTCGATAAGTCATATATTTCTCCAAAACTTCCAAGATTGGCTTGGATTCTTCCAATTCCTTGTACTTGCGATCCAACACTTCCTTCACTTTCTCTTTTTGTTTTTGGGTTAGTGGGTGATAAATGGGTGATGGTGGTGCAATGGTGTAGATTGTAGGGATTTCCTCAATTTTGATTTGTGGTGGAGGGGTAAGTTTGTTGACCTTGTGATTCTTATTGCGACTAGCCTTGCCCATCTTGACTAGGTCACCGTTAGAACTACCTACCTCTTCCAAATTCTCAACCAACGCATCCAACATAGCATCAATTTCCTTCATCTCCTCAAGCATGGTGAGATCAATACGCATCTTGCCAATTCCAAAATCAACCCTACTATTGGAAGTTACCAAGAAATCTCTACCAAACAATACCGAAGGCTCACCTTCGTTTGCATACCCGATCACTACAAAATCAACCAAAAACATAAAACTATGAATTTCCACACGAACATCTCTAACCATCTTTCTTCCATACTTTTCATAATCTACTCGAACAAAACCCAATTGGTCAAACCTTTCCTCCGTAATGTAATTGAATGAATTCTCTATATCAAGCTCGGCATCCCACGCACATTGGCCGTCCACATCACAAGGCAAGGAAAACCTTGTGAATGGCCTGCTGTAGGCATGAGGAGGTGCCTTTTTAAACACAACAACCTTATGACTACCCTCTTTGACAATAACACTCTTGTGATTCAATGCTTCAAATAATTCCAACTCTTCCTTACTTTTTTCCACCGTTAGCTTCCTAGCTTCCATAGAATCTCCATCATCCAAGATATCCTCCATACCATTCAAGTACTTTGAAACCAAACTTAGAGTATCCATTCCTTAAGCAAAAGTTAAACTATAAAACAAACACGAAATCACAAACCAATTTATTAGCTTTTGGGTTAGTCATATCACATATCCACTTAGACACACTTAACTGAGATAATATAGCATTTAAAACACTTCCTGAAACGAAACATGACCTACAATTAATCAAATAACTCGAAAATGCAAATTTCACCTTACAGACACAGACGAGCCGCCCGGCTCGGCTCCTCAGCCGGTCGGCTGGCTATTCGATATCCAAAAAAAATTATTATTATTATGTTTTGATTTAAAACACTTAAACTTGTTGAAACTTAAATAAACTCAAATAGACGCCTTTAAACACATTAAAACTCATAAACACGAAAACTTATTCAGCCAACACAAAGCAAATCACACGAAACAAACGATACGATTACGAATTTAACAAACATGCACTCTTATTAATATAAAACATCCCAAAACATTCATGCAAGCAAAATTAAAAACAAGCAAACTCAATTTAATTTATTAAAATCGAAACTACCTTTTTTTTTACAAAACAGTCCCGGCTGCACGTCTGGCTGGGGTTTTCCTTTCGTTGCAACACGAGCCGGCCGGCTGGCTAACGAGCCGTCCGGCTGGCTGAACCTGCAACCACACAATTGTTTTTAAAACATGAATTTTAAACAAAAACACATCCACTACAGATTTACAATGATAAAAACATGAAAACAACACAAGTCCCCGGTAACGGCGCCAAAAACTTGGTGCTTGGTAGCGGGTGCAAGTTTTAAATTTATAATCACGACTAATTAAACTACCAAAAATGCATATGAGCAAGTATACTCGTTCAATCATAGTAAAGTTGGGTAAGTCGAGTTCGTTCCACGAGACTTGGTAATAATCATTATATAATAACGAAATAAGCAAATAGGTTGTCACGATCCCTATCACTTCCAAACTCATGTCTTTAGACTCTTTCATGGGAAGAACAATACTTGTGCTAAATTCTATTTCATTGATATGATAGTTGATTTGTTGGTTAAACTTGATTGTATGACTAACAAAAACATAGGTTATATGGATTCGATCCATGGTGTCTTTCACAAATCCACAAATATATGTTAAAATGATGGTGATCCCTTTCGGCCTATGAACACCAAACCTTCTAACCATTTTTAATCCAATTGCTATGAAAAACATAATTTTGTCAAGTAATTTCAATGAGTCCTTTCGGCATATACTCGAGTTTAAGATCAAACAAGCCATTTTAAACATGTTAATTATGAAACTTAATCGGAAATCCTTTCGACCTATAAATCCATTTTTAGGTTTCATCAACATGTAATCCAACAAGTTATTCATCAAACAACCTCAAGACAATTCATAAGATTCAAGCATACAATCATAATCAACACATCATAATCAATTCAATATCATTTGCACAAGTATATCAAACACTACTCATAATTCATTTTAATAAACTCAAAACACAATTCCAACATATTGTTCATGACAATAAAAATAAGTAAACTTTCTGGAAACATAAGAACAAGGATTATACTTATCAAATAATTACACAAGAAAGTCTAGACTTGGATTTAGAGCAATCCAAACGCCTCCAATCAACAAATAAAATAAATTCCTAAACACCAACAAGCAACCAAGATCAATATCCATGTTCTTGCTTCACTCCTGGAATTCTCAGAACTATTCTAGCCTTTTGGGAGAGTAATTAGGGTTTTTAAACCTTTGTCAAGGGTTATAGAAGTGTGTCCTAGGTTTTGACCCCTAGTATGCATATATAGGCTAGATAAATGCCCCTCAAGCAAGAAAATGAGCCTCCAGTAGTTATAGAGGGAAATGATCGGCCATGGAGAGTTATTGCACTTTAATTCACCCATAATCAGTAACTTTGTAACTACCAGAAGTGGCCAGCCGGGCGGCTAGATTGCTGCTGCCAGCCTAGGCGGCTCGTCAGCCATCCTGGCGGCTGTGACTTTGCACCAAAACGTAAGTGTTGTTTTCTTCTCCAATTTTCTTCCTTTTTGCTTTCTTTTGGTTTGCTTTGGCCTATACAACTTATAAATGGATTAAATAATTGTATTTGGACTATAATTGGCTTCTAAACCTCTTATCCAAACGTAACTTGTCGAGAAATCTCTAAAGTCATTTTCTTTATGTTTTCTTCCTATTTTCTTGTCTTCTACCATCTTTGCTAACTACAAACATGTAAACTTCACTTTGCACAATATTAGCAACAAAAGTTCTTTATTTAACCAAATATTTCATACAAAAGCACAAATAACACTCCCTAAAACATACTCGATTTGGTCGTTATGAAATTCCCCCACACTTAAGCTCTGCTCGCCCTCGAGCAAGTTTAGCATTTAAGAAAAGTAATTCCATCAATCCCTTGATAATGATTAACAAAAATATAATCGATTAAGTAAGAACAATTATTGTTTCTGTTAATACAAATAATGTCTAAAAACGTTATTTATATTTTTCGATCTCTCAACGTTTTAATAATAACAAAATGTAAAAACGTTTACAAATTATTAAATGTAAAATTTCATTTCTAAGATTAGTGATCACTTAAGGTATGGACAAACAAATTAATTAAGCATGATTGGTGATCAAGAAAATATTTTTCTCTTAATCCTCACTTTTAATTCTACAAAAGTATTTTTCAAAAATAATTTTACAAAATATTTTCTAATTAAAATAAAAAGTTTTATTAAAAACTTAAAAATTTGAAATTCAAATTTCCCTCCAAAACGGAAGCTTCTACACCATATACAACATTCCCCACAAAAAGACAAAAAAAGGGAGCGGAGTCTAGGCGGTGGCCCCCGTATATATAAGAGACCGTCGGGACCGCCTTCAGAGAGCCGTTGGGATTCCCTGCCTATAAATACTGCTCTATTCCCAGCAGAAAATGATTCCTCTTTGCACGAAATTTTTTTCAGTCTTTTCTTTCTCTCTCTGAACCTTCTTTCTCTTACTAAAACTCTTGATCACTAACATACTTAAATCTTGTTTCAAGTGATCTAATCTCTTCTTCTCATCTCTTCCCTC
>BQNB010126477.1:4750-19595 GCA_026074375.1 Tanacetum coccineum | reverse complement strand
TTTTCTTGCATCCTAACACATTTTAAACATATTTCCATCATGTTTATATATTCACTTGATTATGAATGATTCTTGATTTCCTTGTTGTAACTTGTTAAAATAATCTAGATGGTGATTTAACTATATAAACAAGATGTATATAAAGTAAGTAATCAAAATGAAATAGTAGGGTTTTTGTGTAAACCTTGAGTGAACNNNNCTTTTACCCGTGTGTTTCCATCTCATAACCGGTAATTTCAGTCTTATAAATTTAAAGCTTTTGAAACACATCAAAGTTTTTGGCGCCGCTGCCGGGGATTTCAAAGCTGTTTTGTAATCAAACTTTTAAAATAATTTTAAGATTCATTCTCTTTCAAAAATCGTCATACAGTTTACTGGCAAACTGACCCAAACAAATTCTCCTTTGGATGATACACGTGCTTCCAACTCTGAACTTGTCGAACCACTTCTTGAACCTGAACGTACTCTAAATTGAAGACTTCGTCGACAAAATAGACGAGTTCCATTCGAAAAAAGAAACGATCAACCTCAACAACCGAGAGTTGTCTACGCGCCAATTCTCGACATCAATTACTTCCGTCACTTTCTCGTTACCCTTCAAAACCTCAATCCAATGGATGACGAACCCA
Source organism: Tanacetum coccineum (assembly GCA_026074375.1). NCBI lineage: Eukaryota > Viridiplantae > Streptophyta > Magnoliopsida > Asterales > Asteraceae > Tanacetum > Tanacetum coccineum. The sequence goes on along the minus strand of BQNB010126477.1, from coordinate 18,966 downwards.
CGTGGGTTGCCAACCTTGTTGTCACTCCGACTCCCGGTTCCGCAATCACCATTCCTAAAACTGCAAACGAATTTGCCATTAAAGGTAACCACTTAACTCTTGTCAAAGGAAACCAATTCGATGGTAGAAGTAAAACCGATCTGCACAAACACATTCATGAATTCCTTAGAATATGTGATATGTTTAAATACAGAGACACTAAGAAAGAAGCCGTCCGCCTGATGATGTTTCCCCTATCACTCACTAGAGAAGCAAAAACATGACTGGATGAACTAAACGAAGGAACTATCGAAACGTGGGATGAACTTCGAACCGCTTTCATTAGCCGATTCTTTCCCCCAACTCTTTTCGATCGACTCCTTGAAGAAATCTGAGCCTTTTCCCAACATGAAAATGAATCTCTAACCGATGCTTGGCTTCGTATGAAGGAAATGCTCAGAAACTTCCATGGTCACAATCTGTCCAAAGGCAACATCATAAAAATCTTTTATCACGGTCTTAACAAAACTACCAAAAAAGTTCTAAATGTCGCAACTAGTGGTATTTTTCTCTATAAAACACCAAACCAAGCTTACTAGCTTCTCGAAGACAAAGTCTTACTCAAGCTCGACTGGGCTAAAAACCAAAAAACAAAACCATCTCTTAAGAAAACCGTTCCTTTCACCGATAAGGTAGCAGTAATTCTGACACTAACAAAATTATGGCCCGAATGGATGCCATGACCATGAAAATAGACGCTCAGTATAAAGAATTTCAATCTCATTCAAAACAGCTAAACCCTGATCATAACGATGATGACATACCCATGTCCCGTGAAGAAGAAGCCAAATTTATGCAAACCTTATGTCGTACTCGTTCTTACAATGATTACCGCAACCGTGATTCAAACAGCGATAATTGGCGTTCAAACGGAAGAAACGATTACAACCGAGACAACTATCAATCTAACTCTGACGATAAACCCGACCTTCAAAAACAACTAATCGATTTCATAAAAGCTCAACAATCGACCAATTCTTTTGTCAATGATACTTTTATGGATCTCAAAACAAAACTCAAAATAACACCACAAAATCGTCATGACATCAATCCAAAATCTCGAATGCTAAATATGATAGGGAGCAACTAGAGTGAACGTTCTTTTCCAGCAGGGGATCATCACCAATGGGGGATTATTATACTAGTTTCTTGCTTAATTCTTTCCACCAGGAAGGACTGCAAAACTCCACAATGATCCTGATGTTCCAATAACATCAAGGAGAATCTCTCTCAAAAGCATGGACTCGTTTCAAGGACTTACTCCAAAAAGTCCCTCATCATGGCATCGACCTTTGGCTCCAAGTCCAAATCTTTTATGACCATGTCACTCCCGCCACAAGACGAACTGTTGAACAATCGGCCAGTGGTAAGCTTCGTGACAGAAACGCCAAAGAATCCTGGGCACTGTTAGAGGACCTCACCCTCTATGACAACGAAAGTTGGAATAACCCAAGGGATTTTGCTAAGCCGGTCAAGGTAATCTCTTTGCCTCAAGATGTCCCGAGTACATCCGACCGCCGCCTCATCGAGCTCGAACATCAAGTCCAACGCTTGATGGAAGCCTACATTGCTCCTCTGGCGCAACCTACTCAAGTGAACAAAATCACGTTTTCATATGAAATCTGCAGTGGTCCCACGACACTCAGTACCCAGCCCCCCCAACCCCCCCCCCCCCCCCCCCCCCCCCCCATCCCCCGCCAACTCCCGAACAAGCATTTGTTGAATATGCATCCTTCGTGTACACGATCGCGATATCGCACGCGTGGTAAGTGGTACACTTTCAATACCACGAGCCAAAACAATCTTGGTGACACCTACAATCATCATGGTAAAGGCACCCAAACCTTAGGTCGGCCTGGATTACAACCCATAAATTCCTAAAATATATTTTCAACACACTTAAACGAGTTCTAACCTAACGAGTTTGATCTGAACCAGTTCCTTCAACAACAATCATCATAATGTTAACAATCAATCAAATCTCGAAGGATTGGTGTCTAACTTCATGGCATCTCAAGACGCTAGACTGTCCCGAGTTTAAAGCCTAATTTCAAAAACAACAAAGTAAGTGAACCAACAAAATTGACAACGTGTTAAAAGCATTCACAGATTGAATGACAAGAGCAGTCCCTGAGTTAACAGAGTAAGAACCTAAAACAAATACCTCTCCAGTTTGTCTGCTTTCGTTCTTACCCAACATAGACCCGCAATGCTCAAACACACCCACGGTTCGATCAATTCCATCCACAATCCATCCTAAGCCAACAAATCAACTCTTGTTTATAACAAAGGTTGAGGAAGAAGAAGCAAGATAAGAGAGGGCAAAACCTGAATGCACCGACACCATTTGCACATAATGAAGAACAAAGAATACATCCAACTCACTAGAGATGAAAGTCCACTCAATGTTGTTGATAATTTTAGGCATAACAGGGATGACGAGGAAATTGATATGGTTAGATGCTTAAAGTGCCCTATAGATTAGTTGGACACAAAGTGAGGAATTGGTTTATGAATCATTGCATATAAGGGAATGCCTTATGCTCACTTAATTATGAATTTAGGATCAAAAAGGGTGACCCAGGAAACCTTAAAATTCCCTGCATGATTGGACATAAATTTACGGCTAACACATATATTGATGTTGACCTACCCATGAACATCATGTCCTCTGGCCTATTGGTAACTCTATTCTGAAAGATTGGATATGACGTATTGGGGAAGAAATTTAATCAGGACTAGAAGGGATATGCACGTATTTTTTGGAAATATAAGTTACGTCATGGATTTCACCATTCTAGAAAATATTGAGACTAATATTGATCCTAGTTTTTCAAATGTAGTATTTGGACAGCCCTTTGTCAAGATCGCATGTCTAGCTATAAATAGGAAATACAGGTTAATGACTGTCATGAATGTGATTAAAGAGATTACCTTTAAAATGCCATATAAGGACCTAGAGAGGAACGAATTGTCTAGCAAGGGTTATGACTTATTATCATCTAGGATAATTGTTATCCTATATGTTTAATCCAAACACAACATAAGCAATACCAATAAGCAAGAATGAGTAGAAAATAAGCTAGAATATAGAGAGATAAAGTAGAGAGAGAAGCAAGAAGGAAAGAAGAGATTAGAGAGAGAAGGTGGTGAGTTACAAATGAAGGAAAATGCAACTAACACCCTCTCTATGTGTGGAGAGGGTTTCTTTTATACCCTTAGCCTTTTACTTGGCACATGTGCTTACTTAATGAGCCGGGCTTGGCTTAACTTGGGCTATGGCCAATACTAGGGACAATATTAGTTAAGTATAAGCCGTTACTACTCGACTAGCCAATTACTCGAACAAGACCTAATTTGTCTTTATAAGACTAATAACATTCTTGTTTGACTTATATAAAATTAAGGCTAACAATCTCCCCCAATGTTGAGGTCTTTTTCTTCAAACTCCTCCGCTGTTGAGATCTTCTTTAAGTTCTTCTTTTAAGGATGTGAAGGACTTGATCTTTTATGTTGACATTCTTGTACGACCGATAACATTCTTGTAGGAGGTTGCCTTGTTTTGACTTTATCTTCCCCAATGTTGAAGATATGACGTTTGAGCTTTGCCTTCTTTGGTCTTGTCTTTGTCTTTTCTTGTTTGTAATGGCTTTGTTCATTCATGCTTTGTGATCTTGATCTTGAGCCTTTATCTTTTGACTTTGAGTTCTTGAGATCTTTATCTTGCATCATCTCCTTGACTTGAATCATCTTGATTTGACTTTTCTTCTCTTGTCCAAACCTTGTGCTTGTGACCGCCTCCATTACTCTTACTTGTTTGCATTCTTGTTTGAATTATTGACATAAGGCTAACAATCTCCCCAAAATGCGATTCTTGATTTGACTTTGAAGATCTTTAAGGAAGTTTAGTATCAACAATCTTGATGCTGAATGATTGACTTTGAAAGCTTGAGTATGAGTATCGCGTGTAATGATCTGAGTTCGATGGTACATGATTGCAACTACTGACGTTTAAATCTACATTTAAAAGGTTAGTGATAAACAACAGATATGGACGAAAGTGTCTTTGTCACTTCGTCGAATACGGTTGCAATAACCACGGTTCCCCGTTAATCAGTATAAATACTGCTTGTGATCAGACTAGAATTCATTATGAATCTCTTGACAGGGTTTCGCAGATGTACTAGCCGTTCTCATTACCGGAGCGTCTCAAAGCAGACAACACGGTAAGAGTGAATCAGATAGTTACTATCTTTCTGATTAAGTCTGTCAATTCATTTACTAGAACAAGTTTGATTCACATAGAATCGACACCTTCATTTCTTTCTCAGTTGTGACACAAGTATTTTTTGGGTAACGGGTGACAACAACCCCTGGTAAATTATATTACACTCAAAAAAGTCAATGAATGAGTACAATGGAATGTGGGGGAGGGGGGGGGGGGGGTCTATGTTCACATTAACCTCAAGCTAATCAACGTTGACAAAGTATGATTCATATGAAGCGGATAAGTCACTACAAGAGCTTGTTTGATGTTGCTTCAGCAGGATGATTTCCATCTCTCATTGTGAATACTTAAGTATCACTAGATTGTTCTTCTGGGCAACCGATCTCAAGGATAATGCGTTTAGGGCTCTTTGTCACTACTGCTTGTGATACTTTATGTTGTTCAACAAAGGTGTAATTTTGACATTGTGTCCTAATGAGAGTTATAATTTGATCTCTTCTGGCTCTAGACTCGATTTGTGCACTTTGGTTTTTAGTAATACGGAGCCTTGGAGTAGATGCCCCTATTCATATCAACTATATTGAGTGAGATGTCAATAGAGAATAGATTCCCTTGTGGTATCTCCGTGATAAATGAGACAAGTTTCTTTTGAGAGAAACCCGAATGGCTGGGAAGGGTTGTGCATTGCATCACTGGGTCCATGATGTCATCTTCAATATCAACAATCATCTTTGTGATTTTGATAGATTATGTATTGACCCGGTTTCTGCCTAAGTTGTGTGGAGGGCTTCTTTCTTTTCACCCTTTATCCATACATTTATTTTTCATTCTTCAACCCCTTCAATGCTTACCAAGACGTCATTACTAACACCTTGTTGTGATTGTTCCAGTGTTAGCTCAATCTTAGTCGGCATTTTTCCCTTATACACATTCTTCTCCATTCATACCTAAGGACTGCTATTTCTAACTATGGATTGTCCTTGGGTAGATATCCCTCCGGTGTTGGTTGATCATAGGAAGTAGATCTTTATCTTAACCACCTTCATTGACTTCATCAACGTCGTGAGATTAGTCTGGTTGTTAGGTATAGAGATCAAACCATAAAAACCATTTTCTGACATTTTGAAATACTCCCCCTACACATGTGCTCCGAGATTCGAAATTGTTTAGCACATGAAGGAAAGAGTTGCACTTAGAGGTTAAAGATCTCACTTATTCATATATCATATTTTATCAATTTTCTCCCTTTATTTTAATATTAAAAACACTTAGTATTTGAAATACAATTGATTAAAATTTGACATTGAAAATTCTTATGAGCGAGAAAAATTATGCCCACGATATTGCCATGAATTCAATTTCCATATAGCTCCATTCAACAGGTATATGTAGGGTATGCCATATTTATAAAACTTGGTCATTGGAAATGAAAAATTGATATGACACCACAAAATGTTGAAGACGGAGTGAGATGCCTTAGTAAACAATGTTTATTTTTAATGGAGATTTTAACTTCCACATTTTAATTTCACAACAAATGGTGTTTGGATACAATAAAATTGACATTTATGAGATGTACCCTAACGCATTAAAAGGCTTTGTTTTAAAAACTCCCCCTCAGAAATTGATTCACATAAAATGACATTGTAAGTACCACAATTTTTAAACATATTCGAGGAAGGGAGTGTTGAACACACAATTTTAACAAATACCACTTTTTATGGAAAAATACCACAAATTATATTGTAGACAATTTGACATTGAAAGTTCTTTTTGAAAAATTGTGTTCAACAATTTATAAAAACCATGATAGAAGACTTCTCTTCTATTCTTAGAGTACACTTCCCTTTTACATGCGGGTCCGAGTTATGCACTGATGTGAACATAAGTCATTGAGAAAAATTTAAAAATGACATATTTTGAAAGCATTTGAAACTCTTGCTCGAACTTCATTTACACACCCGTGTCGATGTTAATCAACATTTCTAGGTACGTAAATGTTATCGATTCTAAGAGACATGTCGAGAAGCTTTTTTTTGGTATTTTTGAAATTTTTCTTTGTTATTTATATTTTTTTTTCTAGATCTTAAAATTTTTGTATTTTCTTTCACTAATAATTATAAAACAAAATAAATGTTGAAAAAAAAATCTTTTACAAGTTGGAAGTTTATCTCTCTCTTTTCCTCCTCCTCCCACGTATACCGTATATGAACGACCCCCCCTAGCCCCTACATAAACCTATCCCCCCCTCACCCGGCTAAAGATTTTCTTATTCCTCTCTCATTTTGACCCTTATACCAATATTTAGTGACGCAAAGCAACATACCAACCCCAATACCCTCCCCCCCCCCTAGCCGAAAAACCCCCCCACATATACCACCAACAGACATTTCCCACACCAAACCCCCACCCCGAATCGCTCTCCCTCGCACCCACCCCCGTCTCTTAACACCCATTCAACCCCAATCTTACCCCCCGTACCCTAGATATATGTTGCAATTAACCCATCGCACCACGGGCGTCCGTAACATGAAGTCCGAGAAGAGTTTCTCAAATGCTTTCAAAACATGTCATTTTTAAAATTTTTAATGACTTATGTTCACATCACCGTGCATAAACTCGGGACCCGCATGTAACAGGGAAGTGTACTCTCTCCCAGTGCGCTCCCTACTCTAAGACATTAGAAGAGAAGTCTTCTATCATGGTTTTATACAATTGTTGAACACAATTTTTCAAAAAGATATTTCAAAGTCAAATTGTCTGCAATTATAATGTGTGGGTATTTTTCCTTAAAAAGTGGTATTTGTTTATAATTGTGTGTTTAAACACTCCCTTCCTCGAATATGTTTAAAAATTGTGGTACGAAGAATATCACTTTATGTGAATCAATTTCTGAGGGGAGCTTTTTTAAACAAAGCCTTTAATGCGTTTACGGTACTCTCATAAATGTCAATTTTATGTATCCAAACACATTTTGTGAAATTAAAATGTGGAAACTTAATGTCAATTAATAATATACATTGTTCACTAAGGCATCTCACTCCGTCTTCAACATTTTGTGGTGTCATATCAATTTTTCATTCTAATGTCAAGTTTTAATAAATATTGGTATCCCACATATATTGTTGAAGGGGAGCAATATGGAAATTGAATTCTTGCAATATCGTGGTATAATTTTTTCTCCTCATAGAATTTTTTCTTGTCAATTTTAATCCAATTGGTTATTTCAATACTAAGTGTTTTATTATTTAAAATAAAAGGAGAAATGTGATTAAAATATGATATAGAAGAATGTGATCTTTAAGACTCTAAGTGCAACTCTTTCCTTCATGTGCTAAACAATTTCGAATCTCGGAGCACATGTGTAGGGGGAGTATTTCAAAATGTCAGAAAATGGTTTTTATGGTTCGATCTCTATACCTAACAACCAACTAATCTCACGACGTCGATGACGTCATAAGGTGGTTAAGATAAGGTATAAGTCCTATGATCCAACCAGAACTGGAGGGATCTACCCAAGGACAATCCATAGTTAGAAATAGCAGTCCTTAGGTATGATTGGAGAAGAATGAGTATAAGGGAAGAATGCACGCTAAGATTGAGCTGACACTGGAACAATCATAACAAGGTGTTAGTAATGACGTCTTGGTAAGCATTGAAGGGGTTGAAGAATGAAAAAAATGTATGGATAAAGGGTGAAAATAAAGCAGCCCTTCATACAACTTAGGCAAAAACTGGGTCAATACATAATCTATCAAAAATCACAAAGATGATTGTTGACATTGAAGAATGTCATCATGGACCCAGTGATGCAATGCACACCCTTACCAGCCCATTCGAGTTTCTCTCAAAAGAACACTTGTCGCATTGTATAACGGAGATACACAGTATCTATTGTCCATCCTCACTCCAAGATTGTTGATATTGAATAGGTGGCAGTCTACTCCAGCCTCCGATTACTAAAACCAAAGTGCACAAATCGAGTCTAGAGCCAGAAGAGATTAAATTATAAATCTCATTAGGACACAATGTCAAAAATAAACTTGTTGAAACTATCATTATAGTTCACAAGCCTGTAACAACAGATGCCCTAACCTTATATCCTTGAGTTTTCTTGCCAGACATCAAGTTCTGATACTTAAGTATTCACAATGAAGATGGAAATCCTGCTTGAGCCAACATCAAACAAGCTCTTGGTAGGTGACTTTCGCGATTCTATATGAATCATACTTGTGTCAACTGATTAGCTTGAGGTTAATGTGGCACATAGTCACATTCCATTGTACTTCATTGACTTTTTTGGTGTAATATAATTTACCGGGGTTGTTTGTCCCCTTTACCCAAAAAAAATACTTGTGTCAACTGGAAAGAAAATGATAAATAGCTTCCAACATTCTAGGAAAGCTAGTGCTCACTTATGAATTAATTTCCAAAGGTCTTGCATGCATTCACATATGAATAAATTAAAACACGTAACACGTAAATAACGAATCGAGTAACGGCAACACGGAAAATTATAAAATTTTAGATATTGCTTTAAAACATAAAAACGTGGCTATTACCAAAATACTACAACGTTTGGTGTCCCGGTTCGCTCCCGGTGATGATTCTCAGATAATAACGAAACAACTTTCCGGCTAAACGGTAAAGCTAAACGAAACATTTAAAAATTCAAATTTTCTACACGGAAACGGCTAATTTACTGAACGGAAATTCTCGGGTTGTCACAACATGCTCATACTCAAGCTTTCAAAGTTAATCATTCAGCATTAAGATTGTTGATACTAAACTTCCTCAAAGATCTTCAAAGTCAAATCAAGAATCGTATTTTGGGGAGATTGTTAGCTTTATGTTTATATAAGTCAAACAAGAATGCAATAAGTATGAATATGTCGGTCAAGGGCACAAGATGATCAAGAAAGTCAAATCAAGATGATTCAAGTCAAGGAGATGATGCAAGATTAAAGATCTCAAGAACTCAAAGTCAAAAGATGAAGGCTCAAGATCATAATCACATAAATGGCACCGAAAGAATGTCATCGGTCGTCTAAAGCATGAATGAACAAAGCCATTACAAATAAGAAAAGACGAAGACAAGACAAAAGAAGACAAAGCTCAAAAGTCAAATCAAATCTTCAACACAGGGAAGATAAAGCCAAATCAAGATAACCTTCATCCAGAAAGTCAACGTTGGGGAGATCAAAGAAGACCTCAACATTGAGGGAGATTGTTAGCCTTATTTTTATATAAGTCGAATAAGAATTTCGTCGGTCATCTTTGTAATATTTAGACTTGTATTGTAATAGGCTAGTCAGGATTAACGGGGTTGGACTTTAAGCTGATATTACCCGTGTTTCGGGCTCAAAGCCTAAGACAAGCCAAGCCATGCCCAAGATAGAAGCCCATACGCCAATATGTAGGCAAGGGGTATAAATAGGACCCTCTCCACACATGTAGAGGGTGTTGGTTACATTTGCTTCATTTGTATGTGTGTGTAACTCACCAAACTTTCTCTCTTAATGTAATATTCTTCCCTTTCCTTTCTCTCTTTTCTTCTTTACTTATTTCGTCCCTTATAGCTTATTGGTTGCTTATTTATTTTGTTTGGATCTTACTTATTGGGATAACATAGACCCCTCCCTGAAGGTCTTAGAAAAGTAAAGTTTGTAAGTGCAGCAATATAATACTTTACTAAGTGGATTGAGGCAAAGCCTCTTGCTAAGACCACCGAAAAAGAGGTCAAGAAATTTATATGGGACAACATCGTTTGCAGGTTTAGTCTACCAAGAATAATTTTCACAGACATCGAAATGAATTTTGTGAATGACCCCTTTAAAAGCTAGTGTAAAAAGCTAAATATCCAACAAATGAACACAGCCATTGTGTACCCTAAGGCTAACGGTTTGGTAGAGCGGGCAAATAGGAGCTTGATGGAAGGAATCAAAACTCGGCTGGGGAGAGAAAGAAAAGGTTGGGTAGATGAGCTACCTAACGTGTTGTGGGCCCATCGGACGTCACTCAAAACTAGCAATGAAGAAACACCATACAACTTGACATTCAAGAGTGAGGCAGTCATCCTGGCGGAAATCGGCATGCCGAAACACCGAACAATGATGATCAAAGAGGGTGCTAATAATGAAGAAGAGATGCTGGTGAACCTTGACTTATTTCAGGAAAGAAGAGAGGCGGCAGCAATCCGCGAGGCTAGGTACAAAATAAAGATGGAACATTACTACAACAAAAGGTTACGGCCAGTATCCTTCAGGGTGGGTGATTATGTCTACCGGAAGAACGAAGCTAGTCGTGTGAAAGACCTGGGAAAGTTAGGTCCAAAATGGGAGGGCCCATATCTAGTAACTAAAGCATATCAGAATGGCTCGTACAAGTTACAAACCATGGATGACAAGGAGGTGCCGCGCATCTTGCATGCAACAACCTAAGAAGATGTTACTTGTAGGAGTTATTGTTTTAAGAATTCCATATTGTTAATGTAATCGTGTGCGATTTTAATGACAAGCAAGCTACCTCCCGAACTTGGGAGCGGTAGCAATTTTCAGACTTAATGCAATTGCAAGGGTGGTAAACATAAGGGTATTGTGACTCTGACCGGATGGTTGATCACCTCCGGTCGATACATGTAGTCAATGTTTATTATGCTTGTGTAAACAAATTATTATGTGAATACGAACGGGCCGCAAATCGCCTTCGGTCGACCAATGTAGTCAATTTCTAGAATGAATAGACAAATTATTATGTGACTCGACGGACGACTTGCTACCTCCGATGTAATTCGTAGTCAAGTTCTATAGGAGTAGATAAATTATTATGTGACCCCGGTCAGATTGCTAATCCCCCTGGGCGATATATATGGTCAATATCTATCTCCCCGAGAATAGATAAATTATTATGTGATCCCGACCAGACTGCTAATCCCCTTCGGTCGATAAATGTGATCAATATCTATGTCTCTGAAACTTGTAAGGAAAGAATAGATAAATTATTATGTGACCCTAGTCGGACTGCTAATTCCCTTCGATTGGCAAATGTGGTCAATATTTATGTCTTGGAAACACGCAAAGGAAGGAATGGATAAATCATTATGTGACTCCGGCCGGATTGCTAATCCCCTCCGGCCGATACATGTAGTCAATATTTATGTTCTTGACAAGTCAAAATCAACAAAATCATTTCACGCAACACAATAGACGCAAGACAAAAATAATAGATACGAAAAATGGTTGTAAAAATATGTACAAACTGAAACATTGTTTTAAGAGCGCAAATGCCACAGCCGAGAGATGGTTTATGGAGGGTTATAACAACTTCACGGAGCCTCTCGGCATCCAATTCACTAAACTCCCCAAAGAGAGGGATCGGATCCACGACACTAGAATCATGATTCCTCCAAGGCATAGCGATCGGAGCGGCCCTCCGATCAATCAAAAAGAACTTATCTTTCCATTTCTTTAAGCTCGTATGAGCATCTTTGAAACATGGTTTATAATTTTTCCCAACTCGACTTTGAAAAGAAAACCAATTGCCCTGCTTGCATAATATGTAGAATAAGCGAAAGAGAGACACGGTAAGGGTAATATTCAAATCCCAAAAAATACGTTTCGAAAATGGTAGTGCGGTTTATGCCTATTGGAATGAGCTGGGAAATATAAACAAACAAAATACTCTATCACCCTAAGGAAGAATGTGGAAAAAGGCACTCTTAACCCTCCTTGTTGAAAGTGGTGTACATATAATCCAATGACATCATTAGGTAATTCGTTCATGGTCACCTCCTCAGGCACGACACGAGGACAAAGGTCTTCTGGAATTTTATAGCATTTTATAGCATTTTATAAGCCATTTAACGTGTGTTTCGTTTAGTGAAGATTTGTAAAGATGCATATCAAATTTAGGAAGTACGGTGGCTTCCAGGGCAGGGTCAAGCGGATCAGCTTCTGAAATGTCAATGTTATCATAATGGTCCAGCGACATGACGAAGGATCCGGAAGGGAGGTAACAAAATCGAAAGGAAAACAAAAGATAAGAAAAAGAAACACACCTGAAGAGGAGAGCAAACAAGCTTAGGAGTCGTGCGGAGCGAGAGCGGTAAAAAGAAAGGAGTGACTGTAAAATAAGGAGCCCCTTATTTATAGAGGAAAAGGTGGGGCAACCAAACGTCACGTCATGACAGTGCACGACGTGGCCCAATCACGGTCACATAATGGAAATCGACAAGATACGTGGCATCATTACGGATATCCAGGTATGACTCACCACGTTTTTATCCCCCAGTAATTATGATTCATGTCCGGTAGTTCATTAATGTGACCAAAGTAAGAGATGAACCCCCCCCCCCTCAAAAAAATATAATAATAATAATAAGAGAGAAGTTAAGAAGCAACACTTTTATTCAAGTATTGCATCATCACTCGTGACGATACAACACTGGGGGACATGTCCACGTATATGGCCGCTAGTCATGTGCCGTGCGACCCATCTACTTGACCCTGGCAGACACACTAATACCAAGCGGCATGGGCCTCTCGGTGTTAAAGTAACAACCCAAAAGGATAAACAATGTCAGAACCCCGGGAAAGACCAGTGCACCCTATTATCTAGGAAACTCTTATTAACCACCGGTCTATAGTAATACCAAGGCGTGCGCCACCGATCCAGATAATTAGGGATGTTGTTCCTTAGGATTGAACAGTATCCTAGTTGTCTAGCTTGGCGGCCCACTCCCCTATGGTTGTCAGGTATAGTACTTGGGGTAGTATAAATACCACAAGCTCATTCAATGCAAATAAACTATCTTCATACGCATTTACTATACTTGTTACGCTGCCTAATGACCTTATTCATATTTGATACTTACACTCACATCGGAGCTTGGTCCTAGGATAACACCCGAGGCGAGGTTAACGCGTGTTACCCTTTGTTTAGGCTTGCTGAGGACTGAAACCCAGCAGAAGAATGACTATCCTCCTGGTCAGCGGACTTTTACCTCAACAATGCTCATATATTTTCGGACTTTAATATTCATCCTCATCCTCAAGCTCCACGTCATCCTCGCACTTGACCTAAAGACTAAAAAACAATAAAGAGTAGGACATTGAACTCATAAGCGTGATGAGTTCGTATAGAGGAGTAAACTCCCTCAACTCATCAACTACCTGAATTCCTCTATACCGTTATTTGAGTCAGGGTATGCGTGTACACTCCGTATTTCCAGTCTCATTACCAGATAGCCTAAATTCCTTAATTGCACTAAATTTTCAACATTTAACAATTTTATTATAGATTTTGAGACAAACAAACAACCACAAGACACAATAATTATGTGGTTCACTATCTGTGACCTATGTTCATAGGAAATGAGTTATATTTTTTCGTGTTTTCTCAAAGTACAATCAGATCTTTGCTTAAAATCAGTGTTGTAAAAGCGGCCTATGCGCTAGTCGGTCACTTACCGTGGCAATTTGAAGCAAATCGGTCAAACTAAGCGTTTTGGTCAAAAGGCGGTCAACTTCCCGCCTAGGCGGGTCAAATCGGGCTAGACGGGTCAACAAATCGGCCCATTCCTGGTGTTTTGACGCTTTGATTTTCTTGATTTTCGATGTTTACTTGATTTTTTTTGGGTGAAAGGGAGGTTGAAGAAGATGAAGGAATAAGATGAAGTCGGCTAATATTAAAGTTATTAAAACCTAGTGTTGTATTATATATGTTGGCCCACTAACAAAACTTATACAATGGGCTCAATAACTAAATAAGTGGGCCTCAATAAAAATAAACCAAAATATAATCAAAATAAAACATAATATTATTTTTTTAACATATGCATAACATATATAATTAAAAATAATAAAAACATTAATAAAATTATTAAAAATATACAAATCTTGCAGATTATATATCAATTAAATATTAAAAATAATAATAATAATAACAAATA
>BQNB010126475.1:0-19595 GCA_026074375.1 Tanacetum coccineum | reverse complement strand
ATAAACCTTACATAGGTTTATCCTATAACATATTCAATAATCTCATTGTACACATCAAACGCGTTCTCATATATTTACATGAATTTAATCATGTTTTACAATTCATCTGCGCATTTTATATCTTTAAAAGATTCTAGCGCAACTCTTTTATCTAATATATTTATCCAATTTTGCTATCGCGACTTACTCGACACGTTTCTTTATAACATGTCTCAACATTATTTTAATAATTTCACATTTAATTTCATAGGCAAGTCTTCTCAATATTTATATGTCCAAGTTCAACGTTAGACATATATTACGATTAGGTCATACATCGCAATCAAATCTCATTCGCTTAACTTAATGTCTAACACTACGTGTTACGACAATTTCTAATCATGCTTTATTACCAATCATAAGCATATTACACTTATTAATACCTCGCTATCGCATTATAATTTTCATGTTTTTTAAAAAACATGATTTAACATACCTCAACTATTCATCTAATTAGAATGCATATAAGCATCTAATTTCAATACATAATCAATTTTAGCTTTAAGCAACTTTTTATAGTACAAACTTTTATACAATCACTTGCCTTTATTCACATATTTTCATCATGACTTATCTAAAATGCAATTTCATGCATTTTACTTAGCATCAAATACTTCATAAGTATAACATCCCGCAATTTTCATAAATGTAAATATCCATCTATTAAGTTAGATGATGTATAATCTATCAATTATATATGAACTCACCTTTTTCAGGGAAATTTTTCGCTTTATTACATTACTTACTTTGCCAATATTTTAATGTGCAACATTTCTTGCATAACTAAAGTTAACGGGCTCAGGCAACCTACATATGGCAATCCTATCTTCATATATGTCAAGCAATCATCATAATATATCAAGTCAATATCATAATATCATTTTTACAAAGTACATTATTCCTATAATGTACCATTCGCAACGTTATATCAAAACGGGCTTTAAACCGTTATTGTATGCCTCTAAACCCTAACTTCATGAAAGATTAATATCTAAAGTGAATGCACAAGCTACTAAAGCATATGTACAAGCAATATAACATCTCATTTGAAATATAAAATCTCTTCAAGTCAAAGTACAAGTCTCTAAAAGCTCAATGTACAAGTCATTAAGATTGATCTACAAAATAGCCGTTTTACCTCTGTTTTCATTCTAATCTCTTCACCACCACATGTGTACAAGATATTATTCTATTCATAAACTTTCATACATCTTTTTACACTCAAAACCCTAATTTAAAACCCTAAACCCTAAAACCGAGCTAGTTTCTAAATCATGACCCGTTTCTTGATTTTTATCCATTGTAAACCCAAACCAACTCTCAAATAAGTTATAATAACATAAATTACAACATTATCAATCACATTCCATCATTATTTCACCATATTAACAACAATGTACAAGAAATAAATCTAGAAAACCCTAATTGTGCCCTAATTGGAACTTTTGACCCGTTTACTCATTTTCTACCCATTTTAACCCAAACCACCTATCAACTTTTGATTATAATCCTTAATTTAAGTCTTAGGATCAGTAACCTATCATTCCTAATCAAATGTACATGAAATCCAAGCTTGAAAACCCTAATTGAGCCCTAATGTACCCGAAATCAAAAACCTTTGCAAAGTGACCCATTTTGAAAGTTTTTCTTGCAACCAAGCACCTCAATGACAAGCACCTTACCTCCCTAGCTGCTTACAAGCACCTCTCCTAAATATCTACTTCATTTATAGTTTAAAAATCCATCACATGGTTCTTGTTTCTTCCATTTCTTAGCCACGGCATGCAAAGGGGTAAACACCTCACCATAGCTACTTTCTAGCTTAAACAACACATCTACTAGACCCTCCTCATCACCCTCTAGACCTCCTACATGTCCTCTTCAGATTTCATAACCTCCCTTGGCCTCCAAGTTCAATTCGCCTATAAATAGGAACCAAAACACTTCATTTTTCTTCATCCCCCACTTCCTCCTCTATAACCCATCATAGCAGCAATCCTTTGCTCAATATGAATTCTAAGAGATCCTAATAAGGCTCAAGTACAGAAAGGAAGCAAAAGAAACCAAGAAACGAAGCCCGGGAGTCGTTATTCTAGGCGTACGAAGCTAAAAGTCCTGATTCCGACCCATTTCTAAGCTATAAGCTCAAGACCAGGTTCTCTAAGCTTATATTATGTATTCATACCTTTATAATGTTCATATGATCATGCTAAAATCATAATATAAAGCTTTGAACTCAAAAACCTATGTGTTATACCTTTTTGATCCAAAACCGTACACCC
Source organism: Tanacetum coccineum (assembly GCA_026074375.1). Lineage (NCBI taxonomy): Eukaryota > Viridiplantae > Streptophyta > Magnoliopsida > Asterales > Asteraceae > Tanacetum > Tanacetum coccineum. The sequence continues at coordinate 17,274 of BQNB010126475.1, read as the reverse complement.
GAAACCCTAATTTCATGTTTTTGCTTAATCTATAAGCTAAGCTTGTAAACTATTGTTATAATCTATCCCAATAAGCTTAAATAACATTAAAATAAGTGCTTTGATAAGTCATGAAAGAATTTGAGCTTAAAACCCGCGCGTTTTCATTTTAAAACCCTAATATGACCCGTTTTTACAACATCCAAGCTTAACAATCGATATTAATATAAACTTGCATTGTGGGTTTAAATCTTTCATATTTTAGTTTATTAAACTTATAAATGTCTATTGAAATGGTTAAAATAAGCTGCAAGGCAATTTAGCATGTTTTTAATTATAATCCATGCAAGGGGTATATTATCATAATTTTTAGAACTTATAACTAAAAAGGACTAAAAGTAGTCATTTTCTTAAAGATATAACTACAAGGGTCTATTATGACACTTAATTAAAGTACAAGGTTTAACTTGGTATATCTTTTAAACTATGAGGGACCAAAAGTCTTAAAAGTGCAACTCCAAAGGGTAAATTCAGCCAACTTTCAAACTCAAGGGTCTAAAAATGTAACAATTTGAAAAAGTATAAAAACATAATCAAAACATTACCAGACATAACTTTAATTACACGCTTGACGTGCTTAACATTTCCAGATATTGAATAAAATGGCTTAAAAACAAGCTTATGTTATAACTATTATATCATTCATACATCATGTACTTTCAAAAAATCATGTCCTGTATTCAAATCATACCACAATACTTCAAGGGAGCTTCAAAATTAAGAATTTTCATCTTGGTATTACGTTCTAACTGAGATGTGGTTTTACGATTTAAAAGTGCCCTCACTCCTCAAACGTTTACTGAATGACTTCTGAATTATGATGGCCCGAACGGTGTTATGATAATTTTTATATCAAAACCGACATCAATGTAAAATCTTACATATTCAATCAAACTAAGACTTGACATATATTACCCCAGGTTTCCCGTGACGAAGCCGTTACTTTCATTTCATATACATTTGCTATCAATTTCCCTATAACTGTTCAGGTGAGTTCATACCTTCAGCAAATCATTATTTTCAAATGTTTTATAAACCCGCGAGGGGGATACATGCTATAAACACGAATGCAATTATTTTTGTATGCTATTTCAATTTACTATTTCCTAAGTAACTGCTTTGCCTTTAAGTCCCCATAATCATAACCGTAATTACTCTCGTAGTAACGCAATGATGTGAACAGATCTCATTTGGGCTGGACCTCCCCATTGTGTACCCAGTTACGTGTAACCAATTGCACATCATTAGAAATCACGCGGGTATTTTGGCAAAGGTACCCGCAGGGGCTATAACGTATCACCATACCCTAAGGCTTCGGATTCATGAGCTAATGGCAATAATAAATATGTTTTTCAATACTGGGTGTATATCAACGTAACCCAAATATCGCATTTGCATTCAAATTATATTACTTAAATATAACACCCATGTTTTTCAGGTCATATTTCGATCTCCATTAATTCATCTTTCTTTGAACAATGGGTTTTGCATAATAAGTCCATCGATTATCATTATATTATATTACCCGTCAATTAAAATTCCATGACTTCATTCATCTTACCCTATCGAAAATAAAAACCCTTTAAAAACAAACTACACCAACATTTTAACTTTACAAATTAAGAAAACTAATTAAAACTAGATAAAAACTTTTGGAAATCCTAAAAGATAGTGATATTCGGCTGAGTAAAAAAAAGGACAAGTATCTCATCCCAAATTTAACCCTTCTACCCATTGGATAAAAGCCCAAATCTCCTGTCACAAAAACCCACAATACCTCGTGACATCTAGCTGCTATATCTTTTTTTTCCCACCAAGAAACCAACAGTAAATAGCTTTTATATCCTGTAGCAAAGATGCTTTCCCATTATGGTGTTACACATACTTGTGAACTCTTCCATTGACTAGTCTCTTGCCTAATATTCGGTTATAAAATCTTAGCCGAATATGGTGTCTTCACAAACCCTCATAATCACAAACCACAACTCTCATAATCTCTTTACTCCTTGTTTTTCCGTTCAACAACAGACAAGACACCCATCTTATTCATAATACAAGAATATCTAAAAGTCCTAGAAACCCTAATCTTAAGAAACCTTAATTTAGTGTCATTGGGGTTTGTTCTTCTTGTAAGCCGACCACACAAGACCAGCGAGCAACAAGCGTACTTGGTTCATAAGAGGCATAAGTGATCACTGTTAATATAGGATTTTGGTATCGGTTATATTCGAAGGGGTAAAGATTAGTCATTCGAGTGGAAATCTCCTACACGTTCAATCTTAAGCCTTGTAAGCTATCTCTTTTTGCTAATCATCTTATCTTATATATATACAATCCTTATGTCATAGATGTGTGCTTGAACTTGTTTTAAAAAAAATCTATCTCCTGTTACTTTGTGAAATGAGTCGAAGATATGATGAAACCCATAAAACACCCTATGTAAATTATAAAACGTAGTGTAGGTGGTTATAGATTCATGTAGAAGGCTCTCTTTGAATATTTAATAGATACTTGTTTAGGATTATCCGAATTCCAAGTTCGAAATAAACACCTTTTCGCTACTGTCTGAGGTACTTCGAATAAACTAGTAAAACCCTTATAAAATTGATCAAGCGAATAGAAAAGGAATATGGACCATGCTTAAACTAGGGTATTAGGTTTAGAGTGCACAACTATTTGTAACTTAGGCTCACTAATTGGCTACAAGCAAAAACGTATACGTATTGATAGTTTAAAACGCAGCCTGCACTTGTAACATTTGGGCACATTGTTCGACCCCTAGCGAAGTATATACAAACGCGACTTATATTACTTTCAAAATTAGGACATGACGTGATCATTTTGCCCCTGACATGAGTTGTTTTCGTCGAGTCAATAAAAAGATACAAGGTCACAAAGTTTGAAGCATGTGTCTGCCAAAATGCTTTTGTACAACAGCCCTAATGTGTCGACATTAAGCCCTACTTCGACCCACTTAGGCTAGGGCATAGTGAGAGGAAGTGGGGGCATTTTATAGAAGACATGCCATGTTATATTTAGCAACTCGAACCAGGAGAAATGGTTGAGAAACGAGCTCGCAACTTGAACCCAAAGTTAGTACTGCTGCCACACAGTTAATACTGTTGGCACGCAGTTAATACTGCTCGACACCCCTTACTTTGTAACCATTTTCGACCCTCTTAACGACCTCCGCCCCCAAAACTTATAAAAGGTAAGTTGTAATAGACCTAGCCTAGTTTTCAAATGTGCTTTTATTTTGTTTTAACGTTAAGTAACGAATCCACAAATTGACTCCAAAGTCTGGACACGCAAACATTAGCAGTTGAAATAACCCAATTATATTCTAAGTCTGGAAAGCAATGTTGCGACCCGCACATGTTTAGCACTATTTTTAACAACTTAAACGACGTTTTTAGACGAAACTCATTTAATGAAAGTTGTAGACTACCCAACGGAGTTTTCAAATATACTTTTACTTTTTAATGTCGTCAATTAACGAACCCGTAAACTAATCGTAAAACTCTAAGACGACTCATGTTAAAAACTTGGTAAAATATATGTTTAACTCAAAAAGTAAACGTCAACGTTTTCATCGAATTAATTAACGCACTTAGAGACCAAACCAAAGCCTGACCTAAACTAATAAATTAAAGTATGTACCACCTAGTTTCTTAAATGTCCAAAGTCATAAATTACATACATATATTTTGACCACGTTGACCCGATAAAGTTGACTATTTTAAAATGAGGAATTGTTTTCAAATGTCATTTAATTCATTTATAACTCAAGCACACACTAGGGACAAGATTGCAAGTATTTAATTTATTATTTTCCGTTTAGTGAATATGTATTATTCATTCATAGGTTGCGGATAAAGTCTTTTGCATCGTTTTTCGTGCCACTACTTTGCTTCTACATTATCAATACTCAATGTGAGTTCATAGCCCCACTTTTACTCGTTTTGGATAAATGTTTTATATCTTTTGGGGTGAGAAACATGCTTTGTTTTACAAATTGGATTTAAGTGTACATTTTAATATGATTAGGTGTTTGCCAAAGTAGGCGAAACCTTTGAGACCATTATCATGAAATGTCACTTACATTGTTGTGAGCGCTGAGTTGGTTATGAATAGATACTTTGGGATTTGACATCCCCATCGGGTGAGTAGTCTCTCACTGGTGTCCCAAACGGAGTAAACCAAACGGATGTATACCATGTCGATTCTTATGTTGCCGGGTTAGAACATCATCACGTGCAGATGTGGCAATATTTAAATTGCATTCATACATTGTTCGGAGTCTTCGGTGTCATGATCTTAGGAAAACTAATCACATTTGAGATATTTGCATATGTTGCATTATCTACACTGAAAAATCTTACGGTCCAACATTTCTTTTACATAAACCTCTGAATTCACCAACTTTTAGTTTGAACGTTTTTAAGCATTTTTTTTCTCAGTCCAAAAGATGCGAGGTGCACATATACTTGGTGATAGTCTTTTGGTGCCAGCTTAAAAGATTTGGAGTCCATATATTATCGGTGAACGATTGTTAAGATCCTAGAAACTTTAGTTCAAATGTTGAAGCTATTTATAGCCTCCGTGCTTTGTATCACAATTTCAATAAATACAATGTACGTATATTAAAAACTCATTTGAGGTCGTTCTCATATCTTGTGCAATTGATTCGTAATGTAACGCTCCCGGATACACATTATTCCGCTGCGACCCAATTTGGGGGTGTTACCATACCCTAAGGCTTCGGATTCATGAGCTAATGGCAATAATAAATATGTTTTCAATACTGGGTGTATATCAACGTAACCCAAATATCGCCCATTTGCATTCAAATTAAATACTTAAACCTATGAGATTTTCCCACAACCTTTGTTGTTTTACTTTTTAACATGTTTTATCTCAGGTAACTAATGGCACGGAGTGGCGAGGACATGAAGATGGAAAAACCGTTATCATTCAAACTTTATTGTATAGATTTTGGAACGCACACGTTTGTAAAAAACATTGAAGACATAATGAAAGATAACTTATTTCAAAAAGACTCTTTTTGATTCGATTTCTATATTATGGACAGTTTGTACCATTGAAGTAATACCCCAGATTAGCTTCCGCTACTATATGTAAAAATAGGGGAGTATATAGATTTGGTAGCAAGAATCCAATGTTTATAGAGAACATAGGTTAAAACCATAAACTATAAATACTTTTACCTTTTTTTCCATCCAAGTAAAGTCCTCCGTGCCTGCTAATCTCCCGGAATGTATGTAAAGTAACATAACAATATATTACTAAATAAATAACTTATGTTATTTACTCCTGTGTTAACCAGAATGATGTCTGAGGGGTGGGGGGGGCCCGAACCATCCTACTGTCAATATTGGAGGATGCCTTTTCTTCTTCACAATTTCCAAACTATGTTCCCCTGGCTTCTTCCGGATTATGTCCCGGCCTCTCCAGGGAAAACTTACTCTAGTGCTTCTAATTTATTTAGAATTGTCCCGCTAGCTTCACCGACCCTTTCGTTATTTCCCGATGATCCTTACATGAAAGTTTTACAAGCTTTCTATACTGAAAAATCACCAATCCCGCCTCCAATTATCATACCTCCTAAAACTCAAGAATTCTTCCTTCCAGAAGGACTTCTTTCACCAACAAAATCACCTTCTTCTACCCCGTTCCAACCTCAAACTTTTTTGAGATGGTGAAACCTCGTCGAAAGACAACTTCAAGCGACATAGGAAGCAAATCCTAGATATCTTAAATAGCCTAGATGCAATCCCATCGAACCAAATCGAGCATAATTGAAAATGGAATACAGGCCTCGGAAAAGGAACTGTAATTATTCAACGAGATTTTGATGCTCTGGAAGCCGAACTTCAGCAAGCTCATACTCAGATTTCCAAACTCCAGAGAAAGCAAATAGGATGCAACCATAAAATTTCTCTAGCCCGCTATAGGATTGCTGAATTAGGAGAAGTTATCAACGACATGGAAACTCGTCACCAAGCAGACATAGAAAATCTCATGAACTCCATCATCGAACTCCAGAACCGCATGGAATGATCATCCAGTTTCTAGTTTAAATTTTAGTTTTTAGCTTTAACCTAGCCACGGGATGTGTGGTATAAATAAAAACACTTGTCAAATCTTGACTATGTATAGTACTAAGGCAAGTTGTTCTTAAATACAAAGGCAATCCCGTTATCTACCTTGTTGTTTCTTACCACTTTATTCATCCAACAGTATTCACATCATTCATTCATCATTCATTCATCCATCGTACATTCATCATCATACCATAACCTTTAGATATCACCATTGTTAAAAATGCTTAAATAAAGCATTATTCTTTAAGCATTTCAAGAATAAGCATTTCTCTTTAATCATTTTAAAGAAGAACAAGCATTATACTTGTGATATCAGTCTATTATAGTTGTTATCATTTATTGGTAGAATGCGTCCAAAAAGAGCATCAACAATGAAAGCACTAGCTATGACTCAAAGATGCCATTTATGAAGTTAGTTACTGATAAGTTTTTTGTCACCTCGGCTCTAGAAGCTCAAGCTGCGACAATGGCAAGTGCTAGTAATCCCGACAGGAACACCGGTCCTACTGGAACTCCTGCAGTGAAAACGGGAAACTACAAAGAGTTTATTAGCTGTCAACCTTTCTACTTTAATGGTACGGAAGGAGCAGTAGGCCTTATTCGCTGGTTTGAACGAACCGAATCAGTATTCTCTCATAGCAGATGTGCCGAAGAAAACAAAGTAACATTTGCTACTGGTACTTTAACTGACGATGCCTTGTCCTGGTGGAATGCATATGCCCAGCCTATGGGAATAGAGCAAGCCAATCAAATCACCTGGACTGAGTTAAAAAGGCTTCTGACAAACAAGTATTATCCCGGACCCTGAGATCAGAACTATGGGAAGAAGAAACAGTTACAATCTGAATTGTAAAGGGAAATGATCTTAAACCTTACGTTAGAAGATTCCAAGAATTAACAATTCTATGTCAAACATGTTGCCCAAACAACGATAAACACATTGGAAGCTTTCATCTGGGGATCATACCTCGAAGCATTGAAGGAAAAGTACTGCCTCTAAACCATCAACCTTAGAGGAAGCTAATCAACAAGCCCAAAGGCTAATGATCGAGATTGAACTAAGCATGCTCAAATGCAAGAATCGTAGTGACACACAAGAAAAGTTTGACGATAAAGAACTTTCAACAACAGCTCCCGCAGCAACAACAACTACCGCAACACCAATAATCGCTACAACAATCGTCAACAACAAAACCGAAGGTAAGAAGCTGGTAGAGCCTATGCTGTTACTCCATCAGAAAACAGTAGGTATGCCGGAGATCTCCCTTTGTGCAAGAGATGCAATTTCCATCACACCGGACCTTGTACTGGAAAATGTAATATTTGCAACAAGGTGGGTCATTTCAGTAAGAACTGCCGAAACAAGAAGCCAGCTACTGGAAGTAATCAACTACCAGTGACAGTTGTATGTCATGCTTGTGGAGAAAAAGGGCATTATATAAATCAGTGCCGCAAAACCAACATCAATGCCCAAGGAAGAGCATACATGCTGAAAGATAGGAATGCTCAACAAGACCCGAACGTAGTTACGGGTATGTTTCTATTAAATCAACATTTAGTCAAAGTATTGTTTGATTCCGGAGCTGATAGAAGCTTTATATCCATGATCGCTTACCACTAAATCTAAATATATCCCGTCTATTATAATGATACCTTTTAAGATTTCGAATATACTGTACGAAAACTTAGTAAGAGCAAACACTGTTATTAAAGGCTGCACTTTAACTCTGCTAAATCAACCTTTCGAAATCGATCTCATGCCAATTAAGCTTGGTAGTTTCGACGTTGTCATCGGTATGGACTGGTTATCCAAGTATCATGCCAAAATTCTCTGTGATGAAAAAGTCGTTCACATTCCTATCAATGGTGAAACTCTAATCATTCGAGGTGATCAAAGTAAAACTCGACTAAATCTCATATCCTGTATAAAAACCGAAAGGTATATATCCCGAGGTTGTCAAGTTTTCATGATTCAAGTAATGGAGAAGAAATCAGACGAGAAGAAACTAGAAGACATTCCCGTAAGTCCAACGATTTCCCAGATGTTATTTCCTGGAAGATTACCTGGTCTCCTCCCGTCGCCAATAAATTCCCAAATCGACTTAATCCCTGGAGCAGCACCTGTAGCTCGAACACCTTATAGATTAGCTCCTTTAGAAATGCAGGAGTTATCTAACCAACTTCAAGAACTAACCGACCGAGGTTTCATTCGACCAAGTACATCCGCCTTGGGGAGCTCCTATCTTATTTGTTAAAAAGAAGACGGCCTTTCAAATGTATCGATTACCGAGAGTTGAACAAACTTACCATAAAGAATCGGTATCCATTACCAAGGATCGATGACTTATTCGATCAATCTCAAGGTCAAATGCGTTATTTCAAAATCGACTGAAGAACAGTTATCATCAACTGGAGTCAAGGGATGAAGATATTTCCTAAAGACTGCTTTCATAAAAAACACAGATCTCATGAATCGTGCATGTACACCATATCTAGGATTAAATTCGTAATGTGTTATCAATGATATTCTTAATCTATTGCTCGCAATGAGGAAGAAATGCAAATCATACTTTAGAATTATCTTGAATTACTCTGAAAAGAGAAAATGTATGCAATTTCTTTAAAATGTGACCCCTGCCAAGAACGAAGCTGTTAATATTGGACATCTCTCACTAGAACAACACAACCCACAGAAGTGCGTCAATTCTTAGGACTCGCCGGCTATTACCGAAGATTTATCGAAGGTTTTTCAAAAATTGCAAAGCCTTTGACTAAATTAACCCAGAAAAACAAGAATTATATCTGAGGCGAAGAACAAGAATCAGCTTTCCAACTCCTTAAACAAAAACTTTGTGAAGCTCCAATCTTAGCATTACCATAAGGGAAACGATAATGTTTTGCGTCGTTTACTGTGATTCATCTCTTCAAGGGTTAGGAGCTGTATTAATGCAAAAAGAAAAAGTCATTGCTTATGCATCTCGACAACTCAAACCTCATAAAGAAAACTACACCACTCATGATCTTGAATTAGGAGCAGTAATATTCGCTCTTAAAATCTAGAGACACTATCTATACGGTACAAGTGTACAGTTTTCACTATCACTAAAGAGCCATCAACAATACTTCCCAAAAAGAATTGAATATGAGGCAACGCCGATGGTTAGAATTACTCGCAGATTATGATTGTGAGATTTGCTATCATCTTGGAAAGGCAAATGTTGTAGCAGATGCCTTAAGCCGAAAGAAACGAATCAAACCTCTCCGAGTTCGAGCAATAATCTTAACCGTTCATCAAAATTACCATCTCAAATTCTCGAAGCCCCAGAAAAAAAATGTAGCCCTCAAAGAGGAAATGTCAAAACGAGACCAACGAGGAATGGACAAATCATTTGAAATTCGTCCTGATGGAACTCGTTGTATCAAAAACGGAAGCTGGTTACCACTTAATGGCGGTTGAGAGACTTAATCCATGCATGAATCACATAAAATCAAAATATTCTATTCACCCGGGTTCTGATAAAATGTACCATGATTTAAAGAAACTCTATTGGTGGCCTAACATGAAGGCAATCATCGCAGAATATGTTAGCAAGTGTTTGACATGTTCTAGAGTTAAAGCTAAAGCCCAAAAGCATCCGGCTTATTGGTACAACTGAAAATTTCTATGTGGAAATGGGAGAGGATAACAATGGATTTTGTTACAAAGCTACCCAAAACCTCAACCGGACATGATGCCATCTGGGTCATTGTCGATCGCCTTACTAAATCAGCACATTTCATTCCCATTCGAGCGACTGATAGTATGGAAACTCTTACAAGGTTATACATCAAAGAAATAGTCTCTCGACATGGCGTGCCAATCTCTATCATCTCGGATCGTGATAGTCATTTCACATCCAGATTCTGGCAATCATTGCAAAATGCTTTGGGTACTCAACTAGACATGAGTACAGCATATCATCCAAACACTCGAAGACATGCTACGAGCTTGTGTTATAGATTTTAGGAAAGGATAGGATAAACATTTACCATTGGTACAATTTTCGTACAATAACAGTTATCATGCCAGTATCAAGGCAGCACCATTTGCAGCACTTTATTGAACAAAGTGTAGACACCATAGTTTTTGTTGGGAGCCGAAGTTGGAGATTCTCAACTTACGGGACCAGAAATAATTCAAGAAACCACTGAAAAGATAGTACAAATTTGTCAACGCTTGCAAGTTGCAAGAGATCGACAAAGAAGTTACGCCAATGTAAGGCGAAAGCCTTTAGAATTTCAAGTTGGCGATCGTGTTATGTTAAAAGTATCACCCCATAAGGGGTATCTCTTCGATTTCGGCAAACGAGGGAAGCTTAATCCCCATACATTGGGACCATTCAAGAATCCTTGAACGAATTGGGCCCAGTGGCTACAAAACTAAGCTATCCGAAGAGCATTAAAGTATTATCCACATACTTTTCCACTTTCTAACTCTCAAGAAGTGCTTACTGATGAATCTCTTATCATTCCAATAAAGATCTTTCAACTCGACGACACTCACTTTGATAAGAACCAGTGGCGATTAAAGGACCGTGAAATCAAGCAGCTTAAAGCGAAGTCATATTCCCTATAATCAAAGGTTATGATGGTAACCTAAACGAGGACCGAGATTTTACATGGGAACAGCAAGATAGAAATTCCGTGCAATATCCTCATCTATTTCAATACATCACTTCAAACAACAAATTAAATCTCGGGAACGCGAGATTTCTATAAGGATGGGGGACTATAACTACCTGTTATTTTCTAAATGTAAATAATCATCTAATTAAGTTAGATGATAGTACAATCTAATCAATTATATATGTAACTCACCTTTTTTTCAGGGAAATATTTCCTTTATTACATACTTACCTTTGCCAATTATCTCGATGTACAACATTTCTTGCTTAAACATAAAGTTAACGGTCTCAGAAACCTACATATGGAAATCCCTATCTTCATATATGTCAAAGTCAAATATCATAATATCCTTTTTTACAAAGTAAACATTATTCCTAAATGTAACCATATCCAGCAAGCGTTAATATTCAAAAACGGTGGGCTTAAACCATTATCGGATGCCTCAAAACCCTAATTCAAATAAGGATTAACATCTAAAGTGAATGCACAAGCTACTAAAGCATATAACATCTCATTTGAAATATAAAATATCTTGAAGTCAAAGTACACGTCTCTAAAAGCTCAATGTACAAGACATTAAGCAATGATCTCCAAATAGCTGTTTTAACCTTGGTTTTTCATTCTAATTTCTTCACCATCACTTGTGTACAAGCTACTACACTCATTATACAATGTGTAAACCCTAATTATTCTATTCATAAGCTTTCATACATCTTTTTGCACTCAAAACCCTAATTCAAAACCCTAAACCCTAAAACCGAGCTAGTTTCTAAACCATGACTCGTTTCTTCGTTTTTATCCATTGTAAACCTAAACCAATACTTAAATAAGTTATAATAACATAAATTACAACATTCTCAATCACTTTCCATCATCATTTCACCATATTAACAACAATGTACAAGAAACAAAGCTAGAAAACCCTAATTGTGCCCTAATTGTAACTTTGACCCGTTTACTCATTTTCTACCCATTTTAACCCAAACCACCTATCAACTTTTGATTATAATCCTTAATATAAGTCTTAGGATCAGTAACCTATCATTCCTAATCAAATGTACATGAATTACAAGCTAGAAAACTCAACCCGAACCCTTATGAACCCTAAATGAACCCGAAATACAAACCCTTTGCAATGAACCCATTCTTCTAACATTTTCTGCAAACCAAGCACACTCATAATAAGCTACTCATATCCTAAGCAGCTTACAAGCACCTCTCTTCAAAATATCTTATCATTATATTGTATATAATACATCACATGCTTCTTGTTCTTTCTTTTCAAGCCGCGGCAAGCAACAAGAGAAACAACACATCAAAGCTAGTTTCTAGCTTATACACCACATCTACTAGCCTCTACACATCATATACTAGCCCATACATGTGTCAAGATCAGATCCTAAAGCTTCCTTAACCTCCTCACCTTCAAATGACTATAAATAGAAGCCATAACTCTTCATTTTTCTTCATCCCCCACTTCCTCCTCTATAACCCTTACATAGAAGCAATACTTTGCTCTAATAGATCCTAAGTGATCTTAATAAGGCTCAAGTATAGAAAGGAAGCAAAAGAAACCAAGAAACGAAGCCCGGGAGTCGTTATTCTAGGCGTACGAAGCTAAAAGTCCCGATTCTGACCCGTTTCTAAGCTATAAGATCAAGAACCGGTTTCTCTAAGCTTATATACTGAATTCATGAACCTTTATAATGTTCAATAATGATCCAGCAAAATCATAATATAAATCTTTGAACTCAAAAAACCAATGTTTATACTACCTTTTTTGATCCCAAAACAGTAGACACCCGAAAACCCTAATTTCATGTTTTTTACCTTAATCTATAAGCTAAGCGGTAACTATTGTTATAATCTATCCCAATAAGCTTAACTAATATTAAAATAAGTGATGTGATTAATTCCATTTGAAAGAAGTTAGCTTAAAACCCACGCGTTTTCATTTTAAAACCCTAATATGACCCGTTTTACTTCCTAGCTTAACGAATCGTTAATTTAAACTTGCGTTGTGTTAAATCTTCATATTTTAGTTTATTATAACTTATAAATGTCTATTGAAATGTTAAAATAAGCTTGCATGGCAATTTAGACATGTTTTGTAATTATAATCCATGCAAGGGGTATATATCGTAATTTTTAGAAACTTATAACTAAAAGGACTAAAAGTGTCATTTTATTAAAGTTATAACTACAAGGGTCTATTATGTCACTTTTTAAAGTACAAGGTTTACTTGGTATATCTTTTAAACTTGAGGGACCAAAGTCGTAAAAGTGCAAACTCCAAGGGTATATTCTGCCACTTTTCAAACTCAAGGGTCTAAAATGTAACATTTTGAAAAAGTATAAAAACACATTCAAAACATTACCAGACATAACTTTAATTAACGCTTGACGTGCTTAACATTTCCAGATATTGAATAAAATGCTTAAAACTGCTTATGTTATAACTATTATATCATTCATCATCAATGTGCTTTCAAAAATCATGTCCCGGATTCATATCATACCACAATACTAGGGAGCTTCATATTAGAAAGTTTTTTCATCAATGGTATTACGTTCAGACTGAGTTTGTTTGGGTTTTAACAATTTAACTGCCCTTACGGCTCCTCAAAACGTTTACTGACTGACTTTTTTCTATGATGGCCCGAACGGTGTTATGATAATTTTTATATCAAAACCAACATCGATATCCAAAAACTTATATATACAATCAAACTAAGACTTGCCATATATTAACCCAGGTTGTCTGTGATTGCCGTGTTGAAGCCGTTACTTTCATTCCCTATACATTAGCTATCAATTTCCCTATAACTGTTCAGGTGAGTTCATAGCCTCGCATTTCAATATTTCAAATGTTTTATAAACCCGCGAGGGGGATACATGCTATAAACATGAATGCAATTATTTCTGTATGCTATTTCAATTTACTATTGCCTAAGTAACTGCTTTGCCTTTAAGTCCCCATAATCATGAACCGTTAATTACTCTCCGTAGTAAGCGCGAATGATGTGAATAGATCTATTTGGGCTGGACTCCCCGTTGGTGTACCCAGTTATGAGTAACCAATTGCACATCATTAGAAATTACGCGGGTATTTTGGCAAAGGTACCCGTAGGGGCTATAACGTATCACCATACCTTAAGGCTTCGGATTCATGAGCTAATGGCAATAATAAATATGTTTTCAATACCGGGTGTATATCAACGTAACTCGAATATCGCATTTGCATTCAAATTATATTACTTAAACCTATGGATTTCACTCAACCTTTGTGTTGACTTTTAGCATGTTTTATCTCAGGTAACTAATGGCACGGAGTGGCGAGGACTTGAAGATGGAAACCCCGTTATCATTCAAATGTTGTATTTTAAATGTTGGGACCTCTTTTTTTAAAAACTCTGATGAAATAATGAATGGTAACATATTTTCAAAAACGACTATTTTGATTCATTTTCTATGATTATGACTGTTGTACCTTTGAAGTAATACCCCAGATTAGCTTCCGCTGCTATCTGTAAAAATGGGGTTGTTACAATACGTATGTGACCCCATAGGCTCATGTATTTTCAGTTGTACAGATATTCGTATTACATAAGCACTTACTGATAGCTCCCACTTGCAAAAGCCATAATGTTAGCCTTAAAATATGTTGACTTATACGGAATTACATTAGATATTGTAAGGCATGACTCGTAGGGACTAATAATCTCAAGTTAGGATAGTCATGTAGTCATACGCCTATATATACCCCTCTTATACTTCCATAGGAGGGTGAGGATAATCATTTGTAACATAAAGTGTGTGTGTTTCTCTCTCTAGAAAACACACACATCTTTCCCTCTCAACTTTTCTCTCTTAATAATATGGCACTCTATTTCTTTTATCCTCCCTGATCTCCGGATCATTAATTTTAGGCTTGAATCTTTACGGGTAACAATTGGCATCAGAGCCTAGGGGCGTTTTGTGTTCGTGGTTTGCATTTTGGGGTGTTGTTCGAGCTTATTTAAGCTTTTCGTAGCTTATTTTAAGCCAAAACCCACGGGTTTGTTTGGTTGGTGTCTATTTTGTACAAAAGCTTGAAACTTTCTTCTCTCTAATGTTTCTAGCTCATTTGTACAAATGGTTTGTGATTTTTCAAAGCTTATTTCAAAAGATCTATGTTCTTTTTAAGCTTTTTACACAAAATCTTAATCCGAAAATTTTTGTGTTAAAAACCATAAAGTTTGTGTTTTTATGATTCTACTAGTCTTAGATAGGTAAGAAGTACAAGAAAAATCGGATAAAAACGTCAAAAATTAAGTCTTTTGGTGATTTTTTGATTTTGGTCTTCGAACTCCTTTGGGCGAATTATACACTTGGTCAGGCGAACTATACGCAGGCGATTTATACCCACAGGAAATTTATACATTAGGCGATGTATATGTATGTGTCTAGGCGATTTATACGTTAGGCGATTTATACGTTAGGCGATTTATACGTTAGGCGATTTATACATACGTGGCCAGGCGATTTATACGCATAGGCGATTTAGGCGATTTATACGTTCGTGGCTAGACGATTTATACGCACATGCAATTTATACGCACAAACGATTTATACGTACGTGGCCAGGCGAATTATACACACAGGCGATTTATACGCACAGGCGATTTATACGCACAGGCGATTTATACGCATAGGAGATTTATACGCTTGAGCCTAGGTGATTTATACACTTTTGCTTGGGTGATTTATACACTTTTGAGATCCGATTTATGCCGAAATTAGAGACGATTTATACCCTAATTTCGCCAAGAACCAAACTTAAACACCTTCCACAAACACCAAAGCAAACACAATACTTAATGCTAAAACGATCGTTAAAGATTCACTAAAATGTCAAAACGGCTATAGATTTGGACTTTAATGTCAAGTGATTACGGAGTTGATTTGGTATCCCTTGTTTGAGATTGAAGTGGATTTCACAAAGGCGTCTATTTATTTCATCATCGAGACTTCCTTCTACTTTCTACTCCTTTTCCCTAAACCCCCTCTATCGATTGATGACTTGCTTGAACGTATAAGGTTATGATTGAGACTTGCATTATCTAGTTCTACCCGATGTAAGGAATTACATTGTAGTACTCAAGGGTCATAGCTATCACTTAAAGGATGTACGTTATAGTACTCAGTGTCACACGCAGAAGCCGATGTGGATAATTTCAAGAGGTGTTATACTTTTCATATACTTTGTGATTAGAGTATAGGGTACTTAGACGCTTTCTTCTGCACCGCTCTTCAATCAACAACAGTGCAAGATTAAGTAACAAATTTAGGGAATCTTACTTCATTTTCAAGTTTGGTATATCGGGTTTAATTCACCAAGTGGTCATAGCAATAGCCGATAGAATACGAGGTTGGTAAGTTAGCCAGAGAGTTTAAAGGTTGAGATGTAATCAGCAATTCTCACGGGATATTTGAAGCTACAAAACATCAATGATACTTCACAGTCTTAGCAAAATCTTTCAAAGTTCTTCAATATCTTTCATAACTTTTCAAGATTTTTGCTTATGACAAGAACTTCTCGAGTATATGGTCGTACACGTCAATGATGCTTCCGAGAGTTCGAAACCATCATAGGGGAAAACGTGTACTTTAATGTAATCAGATCAACTTCCAGGGGAAGTAGTATAAACTACTTTACTTAGTATGTGTTAGCCTTAATTATATTAAGTCAAACAAGAATGTTATCGGACTTATATAGTCAAACTAGGTCTTGTATTGTAATAGGCTAGTCGGGTTCAACGGGCTTGGATTGTAATATAATATTGTCTATGTTTCGGGATCAAAGCCCAAGTTTAGCCAAGCCCGACCCAAGTAGAAAAGCCCATGTGCCAAGTAAATGGCTAAGGGTATAAAAGAACCATCTCCTTACCTGGAAAGGGTGTTGGTTGCACATTTCTCATTTGTAATCCACCATTTCTCTCTCTAATCTAACTTTCCTAGTTTTCTTTTCTTCCTTTTCTTCTTTCTTGATTTCTGGCTCACACTAGAGCTTATTTGGGTTTGCTTATTAGTTGTGAAAGGATTTTATAAGACCAACATGTGGTATCACTCGCCAAGGGGTGTTTAGTGTTCTTTTTGTGGTAATAAGCTCATAAGACGTGGCTTATTTTGGTATAAAAGCACACGTCTTATTAAGCTTTTGAGGTTTTAGTTTGTTAAGCTTCTCCATTTCTTAATCTACTCATTCTAAAGCTTATTTTGTAGTCATTCCATGTCTTAGATAAGCTCAAAGATCGTTTTTTATAAGCTTATTACATTCGGCTTATTTTTCTTCTTTTCCTCCTCGACGTGGTGTTAAGGGTTCTGTTAGCCTCAAAATATTGAGTCGAACAAGGAAGTTCGTTCATTAATTATATTAGGTCTCGGTCATTAATTAATTATACGT
>BQNB010126474.1:7722-19595 GCA_026074375.1 Tanacetum coccineum | reverse complement strand
CGTGTATAATGACTAGGAAAGCAAGATAGGACCAAGGAACCATCACAAATATCTTCATACATGCATCTTATATCAACTTAAACCATGACTAGAACAAGATAAGCTCTAAATAAGCCTATCTTATTCTCATATCATCCAATCTTCTTCAAAAAGCTTTGCCACCTTGCATGCATCAACTAGACACACAAATATCTCATTAGTAGTATAAATATGCATGCACATGAAGTATAAAACTCATTTACTTCATTCCTTAACATATAAATCACAAAAACTTTTCCTTTGTTCTCTCTAGAGCCCACGGCTCAAAACCCTCTCCAAACCAAATTCATAGCTTGATTTTCTATCATTATACAAGCATACATACATCATATCTAAGGTATTATAAGAAGGTTTCAAGATTTGGTTAACCATTTGCAAGGAAGGAATCAAGAAAAGAAAGAAAGGGTTTACTTAGGAAAAATTAATGTTTCATTCTAATTTTTCAAGCCAAGAGTTTAAATCACAAGGGTGTGATTGGTTTTCTTTTCTCTACTCATCCACACAAGGTGATATATAAAGCTTAATCATTTTATAACTAAGATTTTATGTGTTCATATGTTATATTTAGCTAAATCACCATTTAGGGTACTTTTGAATATGTAAAATGGATTTTTACATATGATTAATGTTTTGTACACTTATTTACATGTCATATGGATGATAATATTATGTTAAAAGGAATGTATAAGTGTTTTAACATGTTGGTTAAATATTAACATGTTTATATAGAGCAAATTAGGGCGTTTCTATTGTAACATTATGATTCCAAGTGAAAATAGTAGTTAAACTTGTATCTTGAACACACTTGAGCAAAGCATGATCAATGACTTTAAATATGTAAAACCATAGATATAAATGTGTGACAGTAGTTATAATTAAGGGTGTTGAAGTTAATGGTACAAAAATAAAGCTTAAAACGTGTTTTAATAACAAACTTCAAACTTGCTATTTTGGTTCGAATTTGTTAACATCCATGTTAGGTTTTATAAAGATATTACATCTCATAAGGAATTTCCAAATTATAAGAACTCAAAATCAGATTTATAACGAAGAAGAAACCTAGTTAACGAGTTTACGACGCTAATACTTTATAAAACAAAATTTTATAAAAGTTACTATTCTAGCATAACTTATGCTTTGTAACATCAATAATATGATAAAACTTTCAAATACGAGAACATGTTTGGAAGAATCGCTAAAAACGGAGCTTATAACAATAAGATACGAACATTTAACGAAGTTCTAGCGTTAATTGGTGAATTCTGTAATGAACAGTAAAAACACTATTCACGAACAGAATCTTGGAAACTTAAAAATGCAATATTATATCACTCGTCTTAATACGAAACTGGGCGTAAGAAACGCGAGAAACGGACTTAAAACGACAAAGTTATGTCATTTTTACTAAAGGCGTAATTATAAACGTTTTTACTTTATAATTACGATTTCACTTAAACGATTAGATGGTGATAAAAGCTATATAGAAATACACACACATATTAGAATCAAAGTGCTATATTACGAGGGAATTTCATAATGAGGCTTCATCGAATGATCGTATTGACAAGACAGTTGGAGTTTACTATTTGAAGTGTCCTAACTCCTCGTACTTCTGTCATGACCTCTTAAATTTATGATAGCCCGACGACAGACGATTGATTGGTGCTAAACTAAACACACCCTTATAATATAAATATGATAATAAAAAATAAAATATATAGTAAGTATAATCTAAAAACATCAATGAAACCAGAGGAGTAGTATAGAATTATCCCCGGGTCCGTTTATCCCAACGAGCTGTGCTGATATCCATACAGCGGAAAATGGAGTTTGAAGGAGTATTAATGATTTGAGAGAGTAGAAAGCTAAATTAAATCATTAACAAACAAAAACGATTGAGAAAAAACCTAAAAATTATAAATTACGCGGAAAAACGAGAGCAGGAAGCCCGAACAAGGTCAAAAACATAAATCTTAAAAAATTAGCCCTACCATTATTTTTACTTCTAAACTACTCTAGGGGACTAATAATGAAGAATGAAAAAGACTAGACTGAAAACGGAGGTCGTTTGACCCAAAAACGAGTCAAGTCAAGATCCGTACCCGAGACCCGTTCTTTAAAAATCAAAAGTTTGCAAAATTAACCCTACGAAAGTTTTTCTATTTTTCCTACGTAAAATATGACTAAAGAAAATTTCCTAAAAATGAAAAATATTTTTTCTTAATTTTTGTATTTTTTATGAATTATTTTAAAACTTGTTAAACGAAATATTAAATTATAAAAAATACTAAAAACAATTTTAAAAATTCTTAAAAAAATTAACTAAAATTACTTTACCGTAATAAACCTACCTAAGAAAAAATATGAAACCCAAAAATCAGCTTATGAATAGAGCTTGAAAATAAGTCTCAAAAAAGCTTATAGATATATGGGACTGGCCAAAAACACCTCAATACCAAGGTGCCCAAGGGTTTAACCGAAAGACCCAAGGTCACAGTCGGTAATAGAGTAAAATATAAGAGGTGTATTGAGGGTTGAGACCGGGTTCAGAGTCTTGCTCACCCGTTTACCCCCTTTATCCCTCTGTTTTTTAGAAAAACTTTTATACAAACTTGATAAGCACCTGGGGCTTGGCATTTTTTTGAAACAACAACTTTTTGAGAAAATGCTAAAAATAAGCAGAAAAAGCTTATTGAAAAACAGACAGCTAGCTTAATGTGACTTAAAGGCAAAAATGGCTTTTCTTTATGACTTTTAGCACACGAATAAGCAAAGGACAAGGCAATAAGCAAAAACAGGCTTATATCTACACTAAATAAGCAACACCAAGCAAATAAAAAGCATAGACAAATAAGCAAAACAGTGAGCTACTAAGAGAGGCAGTCTTAGCTATTTTAACACACACACACACAAGGACTAAAAGGAGCTAAAGGGCAAATAAGCTAGCTAAGTAATAGATTCTAGAAAGAATAAAGCTATCTACCCTAATAAGGGCCAAAAACATCAAGCAATAAGCAAAATTTAAGCCAATAAGCCAAAGAAATCAAAAAATAAAGCTAATGCCAATTCTAGAATGCAAAACAGTTGAAATGACAAATTGGTAGCTTAATTTTAAGCTCCTCTAGAGTGCTTTCCTAAGCTACAAATAAGGGGGTATTATAAAAAGAGCTTATTTTTGGCTTTTTAGAAAAGCCAAAAGCTTGAGCAAAGGCCCTCTAATAAGCTAGGACAGTGGGCTTAAAGGGTGTGGTTTAACACCAGGGCAGTTTCAACAAAGGATTTTATGAAAAAGTTAACTTACAAATAAGCTCTCCAATAAGCTCAAAAAACATAACCTTAGTTAAAAACAGATGGAAAGATACCTGAAAAGAACTTGTGCACAATTTATATAAGAACCAACCTTAACACATCTGATTTTGCCCTCATAAGTTTTTTGAATGAAAGAGTGGGACACATTTGATCTTTTTTCAAAAACTAAAAAAAATGTTGACAGAAGTGCTAACAAAAACTAGGACCCTAAGTTTCCTACTGCTTGATGATTTTAAAACACTATAAATACCACAAAATTTGATATTACATGACTCAGTTTTTCTAAGCTTCCCCTATCCAATACCCTTCGCCCATTGGCACTTGTGAACCTCTTTAAACTATACAGACCTTACCCGAACACACCAACACCAAACCCACACAACCCCACACCCCAACGCTCATTCCTATACCGCAACCAACTCACCGCTCACACTCGCCGACCAGTCCCCCTAACCCCTCAATCTCATAATCTCTCTCTCTTCTCTCTCACCACACCACATCAGCCACACACGCACTAAACATCTCTCTCCCCCCTACTCAAGCACAACTTCAACAACCAACAAGTTTGGGACCCATTTTGGGCTGTAACCAAAAACATACACCCCTTATTTTTCTTAAAAACGGATTTTAAAACTATAAAGGCTAGTTTAAGCTCAAATTTTAAAAGACAAGTAATTAAACAATATGGTTTAAGCACTAAAAGGTAAAAGCAACAAGCAAATAAGCACAATAAGTCATAAATAAGGCAGAAAAATAACTTGCTACAGTAACCTTTTAGGCAAAAATTTTTAAAAAGAAGTATCCTTGGCTCCTTTGCTCAAATAAGACGTAAATGAATACCTAAATAAGCACTAATCCTACCCCTTTAGATCATAAATAAGCTATACTAAGCACCCAATGGACCATCCAAGTGTGCTCATTAATCCTTGAGCTTTAATCACAAGACAGTAACTTATTTTTCCTTTTGAATTTTTTTTAAATGTTTAGTATAAAGAGTTTAAAAACAGTTAAAGATGGCTTAAATTAATAGCCATATGATTTTTAAGAAACGTAAGTAACATTATAACACAATGTGAAAGTTAGAGCTGAATTTTCATAAAAAAAGAGAGTACTAATACATCAAAAGTAATTAAGTAGAAAACTTAAACTGAGCTAAAAACTACACACTTCAAAACTAACTCCTTTGCCACAATGGCTTACAAAAGCTTTTATAGCCAAATAAGCTAGGGTTTTTGGTCTTGCCCTTGTGTGCTTCCTTGTAGAGATAAAACAGTCTTGTGTGCTTGTTGGTTTTCTTTTGTGAGGAGAAAGTCAAAAGCAAATCCCTAGCCTTCAATCTTGCTTTGGTCCCACCTTTGAATCTAATGAAGCCGTTTAAAAGATCATGACCAAACGGAGTAGATTGGGACTTGCCAAGCGGAGTTTGAATGAGGGGTGAGTGTTGGTGACAGGTTCATGGAGGGATATGGGTGGTCAACGAGGTTGACAGAGACATTTGTGTGTTTTAATATTTTGCGGGAAAAGGATGTAGAAGATTAGCAGGTAATTCAAAACGGGGGTGTGGGTTTGTGGTTTTGTTAAAAATGGCCCCTCAAGTATATACTTGTCTTTGCAATTTCAATCCTTGTGGGGGTAACAGGTTTGTGGGGGTGGCAGAACAAGCCCTCCAGTTTGTTAATTGTGATTGCAACAAAAGTCCATGTGGTTTAATATAACTTTGGGACGTTGGCAGTTTTGGTCCTTGAATGTGTGTAAGGTTATTGCAAAGGAAGTCTTTGTGGTACAACTTTCTGGGGTTGGCAAGATTAGTCCCCGAGTTATATAAAAAGGCTTATGCTTTTTAAGTCTTCATATAAAGTGTAAATAGTGGCTGACCCCGACCCATTAGATGGGTACTATGGGCCCATTTTAACATTTCTTGGTTAACGGCTTCGGCTTTGACCAGCGCTTTGTTGGGTTGTCTTTGATTGACTTTTTCAACTTGGGCTTTGTCTTGACATTGTCTTTTCCCACACTTTTCCATTCCGTGTCTGGTTTGGTCGGTTTTGGGCTTCGTGTTTTCGTCCTTTTCTTAGATATCCTTCCTTAGCAAAACAACAATTAAGCAAAACAAGCTAATTTTTGGGCATTTTAATAAGTCCGTTTTTGGTTATTTTAACTTGTTTTTAAAAGTCAAAGGTATGTGTATTTAAACACATACCAACGATGATAACATATAATAGGATTATATATAGTGTAGTTAGAACAACGTACTTGAAATACTGATTCAACCGTATACTAACTAGGTTGCATTCGGGCGTTAGCGTGACCGCTTTTTATTGGGATATTTTATTATCAATTTACTCACTCAAAAACAAGGTGAGTTCCTAGCCCATGTTTTTACAACTATTAATTTACAAGTTTTTTTAGGGTGAAAAACATATGCATGTTTACAAATTGACGCAATTGTACATTTTAATCAATGATTAAGTTTTGTCTCCTAAGTAGCGCTAGAACCCACATGCCCAAGAATCATGAACTGTCATTACTGGAATTTGATCGCTGTAATGTTTATAGATAGATCTATTTGGGATTGACCTCCCCGTTCGGGTGACTAGTTATCACTAGAAACGAACGTATAATTATCATGTCGATATTTGGATGTTACGGGTTGAAACATCATCACAGGCATTGTAGGCAATATTTAATATATTGTATACATTTATTCGAGCGTTCGGTGTCAAGAGCTTAGGAAAAACAGTAATTAGTACGATTTTATGTGGATGTTCATCTGTTCATTATCACGGGTAAAGTCCCTATGCGCTCCGCTTGCATATACAAATACATTAAACTTAATAAAATTCACCAACCCTTTATGTTGACGTTTAAATGCAATGTTTTTCAGAGGTCATTACGCACGAGGTGCGAAGGATACATTGGTGGTTATATTTTGAAGTCATGATTAAAGATTTAGGTCGCATTACATGTTGTAATATCTGGTTATGGCTGGAAAATCTTGTAACAATAACAAGTAAACAAGAAATCTTCGGGCTTTTGTAATACATACATATTAAAATCCAATGTATCAGTTCAAACGACTTTTTGGTCGTTCTATATTATCTATCTTGTGTTATTGATCTTGATAGTAACACGCCCATCCCCGGACCCTTATTCCGCTGTGACCCAATTTGGGGGTGTTACAGCACCAACTTTTTCTGGTGAAGCAGCGACGAGTGGCGACTGTAAATTAAAGGCAAAAAAAGTTTATGTAAACTCAGATCTACAAATACTATAACTTTATTACAAAACTTCATATAATTAACTTTATAACAAATATTAAAGATTTGAAAAGAAAGCATACGTATTATGGTCACACAAGCAGTTCAGTGTAGGCGACGACTCATTTCGGCAACTCTGTAACAAAAAATAGTCATAAATTTTATAAATATCTAGATCTACAAATTAATACTTGGAAGCACCTTTTTAACGTGGAGTTTTCTGTAGTGGTGTCGGTTCTGGTATCAGTTTCGGCGACGGCGGCATCAACTTTCCGACGAGACAACGGCAGTTTTAGTCAACTAAATTAAAGCCCATACATATATTTTATCTCAGATCAAATTAAAAGAATAACATTCGTGCAGACTCGGTTAAAGGACCACACAAAACAAACCCAAAAACCAACAAAAAGCACAAAAATGCCACTAATACCACTAATACACCATGAATCCACCAAAACTCAAACACCAATAATAGATAGGGTGGTGTTGGTGGCAGATTCTACTGATGGTGGCGGCAACTGATGTGTTGGCGGTTAGGGTTTATGTGTGGGGGGTTGAGATGTACAAAGGAGGTGTTTTTGTAAGAAGAGAGAAGAAGAAGAAAGAATTAGTTTGTAATCTCATTTGTGTGTTTTGTGTTAAATCGTATTTATATAAGACCCTGGTAACTGTTACCTATAAAGGATGATGTTTTAAAAGGTGCTATTATATTTTTAATTGGAGTTGTTACTATAATAATGAGCTGTTACAAATATATAAATTAGATGTACAAGTTTATTTAAATGAGGATTAATAAATATAAGTGCCTGTTACATGAGATATTAATGGGCTCTATGAATATGAGAACTGTTACCAATAAATGAAAAGATATCTCTCAATTTTTTGTGTCAAACAAGATTGATCATGGTTATGTTTTTTTGTGAGGGGACATAAATAAGTGGGTGCCCTTGATTTTCATTAAAAGAAAAAGTTGAATTACATTTTAAACTAATTTGTGATTGGTAAACTTATGTACAAGTTTGACTCAACTTGAGAGGATTCTAATCCGTTTACAAGATATAAAACATTTGAATACATTTAATTTTCGTAATGTAATTTCTATTCACTTGTATGTATTATTTCATAGCAAAAGACAAATCTTTCTTTAATAAGCAATGTTTTTAAGATTCCATGTATTAAATTTTTTAACATTTCTTATTTTAGTAGTTTTTCCAACATACAAGATAACATCCCTTTTCTCTTTATTATAAGGAAAAAAGGTATTAGAATAAATAAAAAAATGTTAGATAACGTAGTTGTAGATGTTTCATAAATCATTTTTGGCTTCAAACACACCCTATGTGCCCATAGTAGGCTTTAGTTGTAGAATACGCAGAAGTAAATTTTACTTCAGCATTAAGATAATTACCTTTATGCGACTTACGAGGATGTCAACCTTCGCATCGCGGCGAGAGTTCTAAGCATTTAATTTTTGGTCTACGATATGGATTTGCGATTAAGAGTCTTTGATTTGATGTGTTCGCTTTGATTAAACCAAAGAAAGAAAAATTGTTGGACTGTACTGTAAATTTATGTTTATAACTTACGTGTAACATTGCTACTTAGACAATATAACAAAATCTCATCTCTACACATACTAAAGAGTTTAAACACTAAAAAAAAATTCTACATCGAGACTAATTCCTATCTAAAATAAAAATTATTTTCTTTCGGCGCCTTATCTAATAACGATTTTACAAGCTCAATAACACTAAACTAAAACTTTTAATATCAACTTAATAAATCTGAAATAATCAAGTTTAACAAAGTCAAAAACGAAATTCAAAACATAAGTATAAATCGAATAATATTAAATTATACTCATATCAATAATAATAAATATTATTAACTTTATTAAAACCCAAACGCATTTAATGTGCTGTTGGGTCAGCCCGCCGGAACCCGTTTTCCTCCTCATTTCCCGCCTGAAATCCGATCGTAACCCGATCGTTGCTTGAATCCGGCTACAAAGTCTGGAAAATAAATTAATTTCTTTAGTTAGTGGGTGGACAGAGTACACCTGTCCCTCATCATCATCTCACTATCAATCTCTCTCAGTGCAATCAATTTTTTAAATTCCTGTTCAGTCCACCTCAGGAAGCATGTTTTTTCCACTTGGATTTCCACATTTCTCTTTAAAGAATATAAAAGCCCATTTTTTCAAAACCTAACCGTCTGTGTCTTTTTCCAAGTGCTGCTCATATCGCCTGAATCCACCGTAGGTAGGTTACTGAACCTCCGATGTTGTTTGTTGTTTGGACTTTTTTTGTGTTATTTCCCCATTTTTAATTACCTACGTGATGTAAGCTATTCATGAATTGCTTTAGGATTGGTTTTTCGTTGTAGGCTTTCGGCTATTAGTTTAGTTTGTGTTGCTAGCCTTTGTTGTCAAAAGTTTCAACTTCCAGTGGGTTTTAAGTATTTGGTATTAAGCTTTTAGTGATTCTTATTGAGCCTAAAGCGGTGGTCACTTACGAGGTAAAATAATAGAAATAAGGGAACAATGGTGAACCACCTAGGGATGATCAGCTCAGTACCGATAACCGTCATTTGCATTGCGTCTTTTTGCACCGAACAATGATTCTGACCTTCTACCAAAAAAGGTAGCTTAAAATAGTTTTCTTCTTATGGTTTCTTTGTTTTTGGTTTTCGGGGAACCTTCAACTGCAATCTAAAGCTTTTTGTGTCTTCTTTTTGGTTTTTACAGGAAGAATATTTTTTTGTTTTGTGGACCGCTAGTAGTGACAATGGAGTTGCCATACATGTCTGTTGAAAGGCGCGGATTAACGGCCTCGGGTGCCATAAACTCTTATCTTGGTAGGGTTTTAACAAACAGAGATGGAACCACTGTGCCGATATCCACGATTTTTGGTCGACTTAAGATAGGGATATGCTCACGCGCAATAGTTGCTCCAATTTCGCTCCCCGTACAGGTATATATGTTTGCTTATTGTTGGTTTACGTTTCTAAGCGTTGTCAACTTTAAATAGGCTTACTATCTTATCACCTTTTTTTTCATGAATGTACTTTTTTTTCATGAATGTACCGACCGTAATTTAACGTCTCTGTGTTGACTGTTTTGGTTTTCATTAGGAGACTCACCCATTTGTCGACCACCACCAGTGACAACACGTTTGCCATATATGTTGTTGAAAGCCTCGAGAGTTGTGACAAGGGCTGATAGAACACTGTGCCGATAACTACAGTTTTTTGTTTAGATTTAAAGATATGTCCGTCAGCAACGCCGAAGCAGAAATTTCACGTCTCATACAAGTAAATTAGCTTATTCACTTTGGGTTTCAGACTGTAGGCGTTGTCAGTCCAATCCAATTTTCCATTAATTATATGATTCCGTTGCTGCAGTAGCTTTCTTACCTGAGTGTGTGTCAGCTGCTATGAAGGTACATCTGCATAGCCTCATATTTCAAGCCATTAACATATAAACCCCTTCACATTAGCTTCCAATTTTGTTTGACTGCACACCAGTAAGATTAATGTTATACAGTAATTGGCAACCATTTTTACGGACCTATATTCAATGTCAAACTTTATTATGCGTTAAGGGAATGGTGTCTGATCCTTTTGGCATTTTAAGTCCGTTTTTGGTTATGTTAACTTGTTTTTAAAGGTAAAAGGTGTGTGTAATTAAACACATACCAGTGATCTTGCAGTGATAAGATATCATGCACTCCAAAATAGAGCTTTTTCTATACCTGAAGTAAGGAAGAACATGTGCATGTACTTGATTAATCAGGGAGGATACAAGATGAGACATTTCAAGGGAATGAGTTATAAAGATATTAGACCTATATTTGAAAAGGTATGGGATCAAATTCATTCTTTTGTGCCTATGGAATCTGAGTTAGAAATTCCAAAATTAAAAAGAGCAGAACCTGTTAAGAGACAATCTACTAAAGAAGAAAAGAAAATAGATGATAGTAGCAAAGCTGCTGAAGGTAGAAGAAAGAAAACACTTGCTAGAAAAAGAGCAAGTGGAAAAGATAGTGAAGAAAGTATGAAGAAACAAAAGCTGGAAGATGATACTGAGAAGGAAGATCTTAAAGCTTATTTGGATATAATTTCAAGAGATGATGTTGCTATAGATATTGAATCTTTAGGTACTAAGTACCCAATTATTGATTGGAAGACATATGTTCTAGCAAAAAACTTCATGTATTATCAAATCTTCAGGGCAGATGGAAGTTCTATGAATTACAAGATCTTTAGTGAGATGCTTGATGATTTTGAAAGACAGGATGTATTAGACTTACATAGGCTAGTTAAAGCGAGGTATATTACATCAAGTCCATAAGGTTATGACTTAATGCTTTGGGGAGATTTGAAGACCCTATTTGAGCCTGATGAAGAAGATGAAGTCTAGAGGAATCAGTAAGGATATAATTTGATAATCTGGTGACTATATGATTCATGTGGAATTCATATTTTGTTGATGGAAAATGGAATAGCCATTCACATGATGATTCAGAAGAAATATCCTCTTAATCAAGAAATGCTATCAAGGATGTTAAGTAAAAGATTGGAGGTTGATCATGAAAGTAAAATGGCATATGAACTTATCAAGTTTATAAGGTCACAAGTATAGAAGTAGAAGAATGTTTGGAAGAATCCTCAACAGTGCAGTCTAGAAGATTAAATACAGAATAAACTTGAGATTTGAAGGTAAATCACAAGTTTATGGGAGGATTGTTGGGATTTAGAGCTTCTACACTTAGTACTGCTAGTTATAGTTAGTTAGTATTGCCAGTACAATGTTAGTACTACCAGTATAGTTAGTACTGTTAGTATAATAGTTAGTACTTATAACAACCTACAATTTTCATTAATGTAATTATCCATCTATTAAATTAGATGCACTGTATTATCCATCTATTATATATACACCACCTTTATACAGGGAAATTTTTTGTTTTATCTCATTTTGCAATGTAACTTGCATCTCTAAAGTAAATGAGCTCAGGCAACGTACTTTTCAAAGCGTTATCTCAGAACAAGCATTAAACATTAACGCTTACATCAAAACCCTAATTATATGTAATGTATACATATAAAATGAATGTGCAAGCCTTAAATCATGTGTACAAGTGTACAATGCACCACATTTGAATAAATTTTCCCACCAAAACAATGTACAACTCTTTTTAGCTCAATGTACAAGCCAATAAAGCATAAAATTCAAACTATCTCATTTCCCTCTAAAATCTTAAGGAT
>BQNB010126473.1:0-19595 GCA_026074375.1 Tanacetum coccineum | reverse complement strand
ATTTTCTTTTGTCCTATTTTAGGTTTAGAAATTTAGTTTGCATTTTTAAGAGTTAGTTTTGCCTTATTTGCTTAATTGTCGTATTTTATTTGTTCCCGTTATTTGTTTAATTGTTTTTGTGTGCTTATTTTAATTGTTGCTTTAGTTTAGTAGTTTTAGATAATAAAAAAATATCTTTTCTCTCATTCAAATCATAATCCAAGCTAAAGCGTGGTTTCAATTTCGCAAGTCGTTGGGGAAACGACCCGGGTGATCATTCTTCCTGGTTAAATATACGTATTATATATTATATATATCTTTTAGAGTGAGCTTTTCTTAAGGGAGACTTTAGGAAAGTTCTTAATTGCTCTTTTGGAATATTATTAGTATATTTTATTGCGTATTAAAAATTCACAATCAATAGGTTTAAGTATCTTGTCAGACGACTCGGTATGAGATGTTTGAGTCCAGATGAACTCGAGGTTCTGGCAATTGAATCTGCTTGATTCATCAAACATCAATTTGTAAATATTTTTATTCTGTCCTTATTATTTTGATTTATAAATATTTTTGAAAAAAGAAAATACAAAAATATAAAACCAACAAAAAGAAAATAGAAAAATATAAAACCTAGAAAAACAAAATATAAAATCAGAAAAATTTCAAAAATACCAAAAAGAATCTTCTCGACATGTCTCTTGGAATCGATAACATTTACGTACCTAGAAATGTTGATTAACATCGACACGGGCGTGTAAATGAAGTTCGAACAGGAGTTTCAAATGCTTTCAAAACATGTCATTTCTAAATTTTTCTCTATGACTTATGTACATTTCAGTGCATAACTCGGTCTCGAATGTAACAGGGAAGTGTACGCCTCAGTGCGCTTACTCTAAAATAGAAGAGAAGTCTTCTATCATGTGTTTTAAAAATCGTTGAACATAATTTTCCAAAAGAACTTTCAATGTCAAAATTGTCTACAATATAATTTGTGGTCTTTTTCCATAAAAAGTGGTATTTGTTAAAATTGTGTGTTCAACACTCCCTTCCTCGAATAATTTTCAAAGAATTGTAGTTCGTAGAATGTCATTTTATGTGAATCAATTTCTGAGGGGGAGCTTTTTAAAAACAAAGCCTTTTAATGTGTTGGATACATCACATAAATGTCAATTTTATGTATCCAAACACATCTTGTGAAATTAAAATGTGGAAACTTATAATGTCAATTATTAATATACATTGTTCACTAAGGCATCTCACTCCGTCTTCAACATTTTGTGGTGTCATATCAATTTTTCATTCCAATGTCAAGTTTTAATAAATATTGGTATCCCACATATACTGTTGAAGGGGAGCTGTTGGAATCTGAATTCATGCAATATCATGGTATAATTTTTCTCCCCATGGAATTTTTCATGTCAAATTTTAATCAATTGGTATTTCAAATACTAAGTGTTTTATTATTTAAAATAAGGGGAGAAAATTGTAATTAAAATATGATATAGACGAATGTGATCTTTAAGACTCTAAGTGCAACTCTTTCCTTCATGTGCTAAACAATTTCGAATCTCGGGAGATACATGTGTAGAGGGGAGTATTTGAACAAAACAATGTCAAAAAATGGTTTTTATGGATCGATCTCTAAACCCAACACCCTTATTAATTTCATGACATATCTGAAGTCATAAGGTGGTTTAGTTAGGAATAAGTCCTACGATCCAACAAGAACCTGGGAGGGACTACCCAAGGACATCCATATTAGAAATAGCATTCCTTATGTATGATTGAGAAGAATGTGTATAAGGGAAAAATGCCGACTAAGATTGAGCTAACACTGGAACAATCACAACAAGGTGTTAGTAATGACGTCTTGGTAAGCATTGAAGGGGTTGAAGAATTAAAAAGAAATGTATGGATAAAGGTGAAAGAAAGAAGCCCTTCCACACAACTTTGGTAGAAACAACAGGTCAATACATAATCTATCAAAATCACAAAGATGATTGTTGATATTGAAGAAAGTCGTCATGGGACCCAGTGATGTAATGCATAACCCTTCCCAGCCATTCGGGTTTCTCTCAAAAGAAACTTGTCTCATTTTTCACGGAGAATACACACGTTAAATCTATTGACATGTCTCACTCCAAGATTGTTTAATATAGAATAGGTGTAGCAGAAACTGCTCCAGTCTACCGATACCAAAATACCAAAAGTGCACAAATCGAGTCTAGAGCCAAAAGAGATCAAATTATAAATTCATTAGACACAATGTCAAAATACACTTGTTGAACACCCTACAACAGTTCACAAGTTGTAACAAAGAGTACCTACCAGTATCCTTGAATCTTGCCAAAACATCCGATGAATACTTAAGTATTCACATTGAAGATGGAAATCCTGCTTGAGCCAACATCAAACAAGCTCTTGGTAGATTACTTGCAAGATTCTATATGAATCAAGCCTTGTGGATAACTGGATATCAATTTGGTCCCCAGTAAATGAACTGACGACTTAATCAGAAAGGATAGTAACTATCTGATCACTTCTTATACCAGCTGTGGTCTGCTTGAGAAATTCCGTATGAACTAGCAGCATGGTGAATCTAATACATCTGTGTTAGAAGATCCTACGCTTTGAGCTGGAAACCCTGTCAAGGATATTCTTTGAATCTACCTATCAAGGTATAAGTATTATACTATAAAACGGGAAATCCGGAGGTTAAATGCAAACCGAGTCAAGATGAATGACAAAGCCATATTCATCTTTTATTGCTAACTGTCTTATTTCAGGTTTAGACGACGGTGTTGCAGCCTCATTCCAGTGAAGTCGGATTCATAAACCACATGCTCATACTCAAGCTTTCAAAGTCAATCATTCAAAGTCAAGATAGTTGATTCTAATCTTCCCCACCATCAAAGAGCCTCAAAGTCAAATAAAAGACCACATCAATGTGGGAGATTTGTTGATATGTCAAACAAGAATGTAACAAGTATGAGCATGTTGGTCAAGAGCACAAGTTGATCAAGGAAGTCAAATCAAGATGATTCATGTCAAGGAGATGATGCAAGATAACGATCTCAAGAACTCAAAGTCAAAACATAAAGGCTCAAAATCAAGATCACAAAGCATGAATGATCAAAGCCATTACAAACAAGACAAGACCAAAACAAGGCAAAGCATAAACGTCAAAAGTCATATCTTCAACGTCATCGGTAGTACGGAGGAGTTTGAAGAAAGAGACCTCAACATTGGGGGAGATTGTTAGCCTTAATTTTATATAAGTCGAACAAGAATGTTATCGGTCTTATTAGTCGTAATTAGTCTTGTTAAGTAATAGGCTAGTCGGGTTCAACGGGCTTGGATTGTAATCCAATATTGTCTATGTTTCGGGCTCAAAGCCCAAGAAAAGCCAAGCCCGACCCAAGTTAGAAAGCCCACATGCCATTCATGGCTCAAGGGTATAAATAGAACCCTCTCCACACATGGAGAGGGTGTTGGTTACCATTTCATTCACTTGTGTGTGTGTGTGTAATCTTCCATCTCTAGTTTTCTCTCTAATAAATCTTCCAACTTTTCTTTCTATCTTTCTAGCCTTTTTGCTTATTGGTATAGCTTATGTTGTGAAATGGATTAAGCTTTTGGGATAACACTCTTTATGTTTTACAAATTAGAGATTTGCTCTTAAAAGTCTAATCAACATATTCAGAGAAAAAGCTTTATCGATGATGAAGTCAAACATCATTTGTAAATAAGAACTTTAGTTAAAGTTTATACTTTGGTTTTCTAAAATGAAATTTTTCTATTTGCAAAAATAATGTGTTGAATTAAAAATAAAATATATATATATATATATATATATATAAATAATTGATGAAAAATAAAAAAATGTAGTTGGTAAATAAAAAGGATGCAAGTTATAAATCCTTAGTGTTAATAATTAATATACAAACTCCAAAGCAGAAATACCCAGCCACATGTAAACGAATTGTCTTCAGTGTTTCTGATCTAGCTTGCATCAGTGTAACCTTCCAACACTAAAGGATAACCAGTATATGTCAATCTATAGTCCATGGTTTTCTTTAAGTACTTCAGTACCCACTGAATTTCTTGCCAGTGCTAAGTACCAGGGTTACTAGTGTTCAGTTTACCAACAGCAAAAGCAATATCAGGCCTTGTACAAGTCATGGCATACATCAAGCAGCCAATCACCCTAGAATACTCAAGTTGAGATACAACCTGACCATTATTAGGCATCAGCTTCTCACTTGTATCCATAGGAGTACTAACTGGAGTGCAATCAAAGTAATTGAATTTCTTCAGTACCTTCTCAATATAATAAGACTGAGAAATTGCTATTCCATTACTTTCATGTTTAATCCTAATACCAAGGATAACATCAGCCTCCCCTATGTCCTTCATAGAGAACCTTGATGACAAAAATTCCTTTGTCAGGTCAACCTGAACTTGGTCAGTGCCAAAGATCAGCATGTCATCAACATATAGGCAAATGATGACTCCTTTACCAGTTTCATCAAATTTGCTATATACACATTTGTCAGCTTGGTTAAGTAAATAACCATTAGACAAAACCACTTCATCAAACTTTTGATGCCATTGCTTAGGTGCCTGCTTCAGTCCATATAAAGACTTAATCAGTTTACACACCTTGTTTTCATTGCCAGGCATGATGAAGCCCTGAGGTTGGTTCATATATACCTCCTCATCCAAGTCACCATTCAAGAAAGCTGTCTTCACATCCATCTGATGAATAATCAGATTGTGAATTGATGCCATAGCAATCAGCAGTCTTATGGTACTGATACGTGCCACTAGAGCATAAGTATCAAAGTAGTCTATCCCTGACTTTTGTTTAAAGCCCTGAATGACCAGCCTTGCCTTGAACTTTTCAATAGTTCCATCTACCTTTAGTTTTCTTTTGAAGATCCATTTGCAACCAAGAGGTTTGCAACCTGGAGGTAGATCAGCCAACACCCAAGTGTTGTTGCCCATGATGGAGTCCTCTATCATTAATTGCCTTTCTTTCTAGAAAGCAACATCCTGAGACTTCATTGCTTCATCAAATGTCTTAGGGTCATCCTCAACATTAAAGCAATATGAGTGTTGGTCAGAGACCTCATCCATTGTTCCTTCAGTTAAGTATAATTGAAATTCAGGTCCAAAATCCTTTGAAGTCCTATTTTGCTTTTTCTAAGCTCAAGT
Organism: Tanacetum coccineum; assembly: GCA_026074375.1. Taxonomy (NCBI): domain Eukaryota; kingdom Viridiplantae; phylum Streptophyta; class Magnoliopsida; order Asterales; family Asteraceae; genus Tanacetum; species Tanacetum coccineum. Next base: position 14,399 of record BQNB010126473.1, on the reverse strand, counting down.
TCAGGTTGCTGAACAACCTCTTTAGTGACCTCTTCAGGGACCACTAAACCACCAATGTCTTCGGTTCCATTAAGAATCCTGAGACTTGGTCTAAGGACTGATAAGAATCTATTCTCATCAAAGATAACATCCCTTGATTCAATTATAGAGTTAATAGAAACTGAATCATTAGGCTCAATGACATAGAACCTAAAATCCTTAGAATTTTTAGCATATCCAAGTCCAACAAAGATTCATTCAATGCCTTTTTCACCCAAAGTTTCAGCTTTGGATCAGGAAGTCTTACAACTGCCCTACAACCCCAAACCCTAAGGTAGTTCAGGTTTGGTTTCCTTTTAGCTAGGAGTTCAAAAGTGGGTAAAAAAAAATTCTCTTCCTTTTATTAGGAACCATATTTAAAAAATAGCAAGCTGTTAACATAGCTTCACCCTAGAACCCTTGACTTAGTCGTGAGTAGGACAACATGGAATTAACCATTTCTTTTAGTACTCTATTTTTCCTTTTAGATATACCATTTTGTTGTGGAGTATAGGGGTATTCGTTTCATGGATAATACCAACAGACTAAAAATACAGAGTATCTATGTACTTACCTCCACCAAATCCCCTAAATCTTTTGATTTGGGACCCTTGTTGTAATTCAACTTTAGTTTTGAATACTTTGAATTCATCTAATGCTTCATCCTTTGAATGTAATAAATAAACATAACAAAACCTAGAAGCATCATCAATAAATGTCATAAAGTATTTTTTATTCCCTAGTGAATGAGTAGCATGCAGATCACATAAATCACTGTGGATCAGCTCCAAAACTTCAGTTTCACATTTTACATTTTGAAATGGTTTTAAAGATATTATGTTCAGGATGAAAGTCTTACACTTTTTAGTGTCCATGTCAAAAGCAAGGATTAACCCGTCCTTAGACATATCTTGCATCCTCTTAAAGTAGACATGGCCCAATCTAGCATGCCATAAGATTGAATCATTCAATTTAGAGGTTGACATAAAGGCTAAAGCAATATTATCATTAACAATATTAAGCAATGTATCAAATAGATTGCTTACTTGATCTCGAGTATCCAAGCAACATTGACAAAATTCTGAATGAAAGTTTACTTGATCTAAGGAGGGTGGAGGGATATATAGTGAGGTGGGAGGTGAAGGATTTATAGCTTCAATTGCTTGTTAAAGATTAATCTCAAGAAGATTAGATGAGTGATGAAGTTTATGTGCAATTTGGTTTTGAGTTGGATTTTGAGGAGGTGAAGAAGATGAAAGAGTGTTTGTTGTTATAGGAGATAGTAGGAGACCCTATTTGGTAGAGGAGAAGGTGGTGATGGTAGAAGATTATGACTTTGTCTCCAAGGTTCAAGGATGGCCTTTTTGTATTTTCGTGAGTAAGCACAAGGGGATTTGCTAGAGGATGACATTGAGACTTTGAGGAGAAATGAAGAGTGTATAAGAAGAAAAATGATGTTTATATAGAAGAATTTTAGGAAAGGCGTGGTGTTGAAGAATAAAGGATTCTAAGGATTGTTTGGTTTAGAAGGAAAGATTGCTGAACCCTATGGGAATAGGTCCAAGTTACAGATAAAGAGGAGACAGGAGAATTTTGTGGTTCCTCTGAGGGCGGTCCCTTATATTAGTGGCGGTCCCATTTATGTTAGGGAGCCGCCCAACATTTAAGGGGGCCGTTTTCTGGAGAATCACGAAATTTTCCAGAAGTTTAATCCTCTTTCAGAGTATTCAATAAGGGTTGGAAGGGCGATTATGGCATTTCCATCACTTCAAGAATCACATAATATATCTAAAGGAGAAGATAAATCATGTAATGTGGCCAAGTTGAAGCATATAAATGACTTAAAGGTCTACTAAATGTCACATAGCAAGCATGAAATAATAATGTAGACACATTATACACGTACTTGATTATCCATGATAGAGGTTAAGATAATATTACATAGTAATAATAATAGTACGTATCTCTAGCAATAATTCTAGAGAAATATTTCAACCATCATTTGAATCAACACTTGAAACTTCTTCAGAAGATATGTAGATAATTGATTTAAGATGAGTAGGATGAACCCAAGGTTTCATGGATGGCCAATATGATTTGTATTTTGATTTTCGTAGATGAGGATTAATTTTGATGATGTGATCATATAGACGATTTAGAATCATTCCATATGGCATTGGAGAATTTGGTTGATTTTTAATATTTTCAACTCGTTTGGTTAGAAAGTAGGCAAAGTTGAAAGGAGTACTTGTTAGAATGCAATACATCATGTGACATGATGATGCAGAAAGAAATGGTGAGTCATTTTGAGTGCCAAAGGCATTATCTTGAATGATTTCATTCCAAGATCTCATGTCATGACGAAGTTCTTCCTTGAGGATTTTGTTTGGAAAAATGGTTTGTCCGGTTGTTGTGATTGATTGGATAATTTCCTTTGGTGTTGGAATGTGTGTTTGATAAGGTGTGTTTGACTCTTGATTAGTTTTCAAAGAGTCGAGAGAGGGTTCTTCAGAGTAAGAACATTCTCCTTCACATGGAATGGAGAGAATTGAGGCAAATGACTCGAGTGAGAACTTAAATGTTCTTTTCAATGCCCAAAATGTTAAGAAGAAGTTTAGATTGTCATCTTTGGTGATTTCTATTAAGGAATAAAATTCAAGTAGAAATATTGGACAAATTTCTTCATGGAGTTCATATATTTTCAAAAGTTTGATGACTTGAAAAAGGGTTTGAATATTATCGTATTTAGTGGATTCAGGAGATATAGGGCGACCTTCATGGATTGACCTACATTCTAGGTTTCGAATGATGGATTTTAGGATATCAGGAATATAGTTTTCATTTGAGATTGTTGGAACGTATGATTTTGTGTATCGTAATTCATCTTTCAAAGTCATTTCAAAACTGAAAATCTTTAAGATGTTGTGAATGATTATAGGTGTTGATGTTATCTTCAATTTGTGTTTTAATGGGCGATTTTGAGTTTTTGAGTGGTTGTGTTTGTGTTCGTCACTTGCAGAGAGGAAGGGGTGTGTTTGGTTTTGTGAATTGAAATTTTTTAGGTAAGTATAAAAGATAGGAGTCTGCTGATGGCGGTCTCATAATGCCTGGCAGTCCCAAATATATTAGGGGGCCGCCTATGGTATAGGGGCCACCCTCAGTAAAGGGTTTTAGACTCAGTTTTTGACGAAAATTTTACGAAGAAGAGTGACATCTTAATTTGCATTTCTCAAATTAAAAATGCTTAAAGAACTTCAAATGAAGTATTCAAGTTGTCACGACACGGAATGAAACACGGACTAGAGTTGAGACAGAAAAGGAGAAGCGGACTAATATGATTTATGAAATGTGTTTCATCATTCCTAAACCAAGACATAGATAGTTAAACGATTCACGTTTAAGGGGTTTAGTAAGAATGTCGGCGATATTGTCGACATGAGACACTTTTTCGACTGAGATATGTCCTTTTTGGACATTATCACGAAGAAAGTGGTGACGAATTTCGATGTGTTTGGTACGAGAATGTTGCATCGGGTTTTTGCTAAGGTCAATCGCGCCTTTGTTATCACACATGATGGTAACGTCGTCAACTGTCGTCAAGTCGTACGTGTAGTCGATGAGAGCTTGTTTCATCCATTGTGATTGTTGACCATGCCTTTGCCAGGGCTTTCGTATGACGGCTTCGGTTGTGCGATATAGCAAGAGCGTTTGTTTCTTTGAGAACAATGATGTCTCAAAACAACATCCTTCGACTACAATACCGCCTAGTCTCTTTCGATCCATCATAATCTCACGCATGTTAAGAGTCGGCATTATACTACTCGGTTTCTATGGTCGGTCCCCTTAGGATACAATAATCTAGGTACGTTTAGTGCCTTTAATGTATCGGAAGATACGCTTAACCGCTTCAAGGTAAGAGGTTTTGGGAGCCTCTTGGAAGCGAGCACAAAGGCAGACACTAAACATGATATTAGGGGCCTACTTGACGTTCAGGTATAACTAAAAACTACCTATCTTGCCTCGATACTTGGTTATCTATCTACCGACCTCACACTCATTCATCTTTTGTGGTTTAGTATGTGAGCCAAGGAATGGGGGTTTTCATTGTTAGAATTCTTCTAGACCAATATTTGCTTATGTCTTTCTTTAACTTATACTTGATTTGATTTTTAAAGAGATTTTTTGTTTGTTTTTTATTTTTTTTTTTATTTTTTTTTTTTTTTTTTTTTTTTTTTTTTTTTAAACCATGCCTTCCATTTTGTTTTATTTGTATTCAAAGGATGAAGTTAAGTTCGCCCATACATGATCATTCACGAATGTCATTCTTGCGATGATTTAGGCTAATTCATCCCACATGTCTTGACAAGTCAAACCGAATATATGTCATCGACATAATATTTGAACAATGATGAGCATTTGAAATTTCTTCGTAGTAAAATGCGGTTATCTACATTCCCATTTTATATTCAAGTTTAATAAGGAAAGCTTTTTTAAATCTATCATACCAAGTTTGGGTGCTTGTTTACGACCATATTAAACTTTTTTTATTTTATAGATCTGATCTGGTTTTTCGAAGGATACAATTTATCTGGAGGATTGTGCCACGGTATACCTCCTTATTGATAAACCGTTTAGGAATGCACTTTTTAGATACCATTGGAATAGTTTAAATCTAAGGTACAAGGCATAGCTATAATATCCTTAATAGACCTCAAGTCTAGCAACTGGTGCATAGCATAAGTTTCATCATAATCGATGCCCTCTTGTTGATTATAGCCTTGAGCAACTAACCTAGCCTTATTTCGAGAAACAACACCGTTCTCGTCTAACTTATTTCTAAATACCCACTTAGTTCCTATGATTGTCATATTCCTAGGTTGTGGAACTAACTCCCAAACGTCGTTAGCAACGAATTGATTTAATTCTTCTTGCATGGTGACTATCCAACTTTCATCTCTTAACGCTTCATTCACATTCTTAGGTTCTATAGTTGATATAAAACAAAAGAAGTTACTTTGGTTTTGGGCTTGTGACCTAAGAGTTCTTTGGTTAAGGTTTTCTATAACATTTTCTAAAGGATGGTTCCTAAATTTCTTAATATTGACTATTTCGTCAATTTCTAAAGTTTCATCCTCAACAACATTTTCTAGGTTTTTCTTTTCGGTTTTCCTAATGGCTTCTTCTTCATCTAAGTCATCATCCATGTGACACCCGTGATTTAATCAGGTTAGTAATACCTTTATAAATGGTTAAGAGTTCGTTATGTGTCATTCTTGTGTGCTATGTGTTATATATCTATGCTAAGTGGTTTGAATAGGTGCATGATATTATTTTGAGGTGTATGGGCATCTTATTTTGAGTGTGTTTGTGTTTGGTGATAAGTATTCTATTCGTTCATGAATAGTGATAATGAAAAGTAATGGCGTATAGCATGCAATGCTACGTCAATGATTTTTGTGATTTGTGTTAAGAGTTTACGAGAAATGTAGCATAATGGTAATAAGTGAAGTGAGTGAAATTTGGATAATTATAGTGGACTTTCTAAATATAGAAAGTGAAAAGTGAAATGAAAAGTTATTTTTAGAAAGTTAAGTAGTTGCGTTTATGTGAAAATGTTTACCCAAATTAGCTTAGGTTTTTATAAAAACTTAAGGTAATGAAGATAATTAGTAAATAAATAAAAAATAAATAAATATAAATAGGGGGGGTGCGTCCGGTTTTAGAGAAAAACAGAAAAAAAAGGAATTTGAGTCCTAATCTAGTTAGGAAAGTATCTTGGGATTATCTTAAACCTATAAATACCAAAAACCTTCTTCCCCTTGTATTTTTGTGTTCCCAACCGAATTTCTCAAGAAGAAAGAATTTTTTATTTAATCAAGAACAAGTTGGTGATTTAGTGATTCAAGAATCAAGGTTTAGGTCTGTTTCAATTAAGCTTTTGTTTAGTTTTCTTTAAATCATGTAACAATTAATATGATGGATCTTTATAGATATAAAAACTTTTGTAATTAAGGATGTATTAATCATGTTAGAATGTTTAGGGTTTAATTAGGATCTTATTGATGTAAACGGTTAGGCTTAAATCGCGTTAATTTGTGATTTAGTGTTGAGCAGAATTTAGGGTTGTGTTAAACTGATGATATCTAGATGATTAAAACGTGTTTTGATATGATTCCAGTGCCTAAATTGTAGTTCAAAGAGTCTATTTTCTAAAAAGTCTGGCCTCGATTGATTTTGAGTTCGGGAAGTTAGTCAATTGTACTAAACAAGAAAAGTTGTCAAAATCTTAAATACAGGTCAGAATTAGGTCATGTTTGGAAAGGTAAAACCCTATCTTAAATGTGGAATTAAGGTTAGCCAATCAACAGGGGTTAAGTTCAATATATATATAAAGATACCCTAGAAGGAGAGCTTCTGATTGTGTGTCTAAGTATGATATTTAGGGCCATACTTTTTAGTGTGCAATCAGATCCGAATTGAGACAGTTTTGAAGTTTGATTTTATTTGTGATAGTTGTGCATGTAATGGGTATTTTGGAATCACAAGGTGGTTATTAAACTCATAAATGAACTTAGGTGATTTTTAGTATAATTTATTAAGGTCAGCAAGTATGGTTTTTAAGTTGGTAAAGATACACTAAAATTCTGCATTTTTGAATAAATTGTAGTTGACTAGTGTAATATGATAATGAAGTGGTTAAGGTTGGGCATGGTGTCGGGGTGACCCATGATGGTTAATCAAACCCTTAGACATCCATCATATGTGTGTTACATAGACTAGAGCTTTTAGCTTGGTCGTATGTAACCGTGTTTATTTATTTGAATAGTTGCGTGATAGGAATTGGAAGCTGCGTTTGAGTATTCAGGTGAGTTACATAGTCTCACTTTTTATTATGTTTTAAACTTGGGATGGAAATGATGCGAGTGTTGAAAAGAGTTTTAAATTGCTATGATTATGTGTTAGTGTAAATGCATGGACTATTATGTGACTAATGTGTGTTATGTGCTACATGTTATGTGATGGGATATTGATGTGTAAGCTAAGTCAAGAGGATTACTTGCGGGTATCCATAGCCTGCTTAGTGGAAAGTATCAAGTCTGAGCTAGAGGGAATGAGAATTGGTTATGTGATGTGATTTTGAGATATTTCCTAGTCAGGAGGGTTACTTGCGAGTATCTCTGGTCTGAGCTAGAGGGAAAAAGGATTTGAATTGATCCAAGGGCGATTGAGGTCGCAGTTGGTGTTTGATTGATTTGATTTGGATTGAATTTCATGTTAGCTTGTAGGTTAGTTAGCATAATTGTCATGCAAAAGTATTGTTTTGTGATCACAGTAACTCGGTTAATGATTTTGGTAATGGATTGAATATGTGTGTCTGAAAACCTATGTTTCTCACCAACCATTGTGTTGACGTATAAGCATCATTTTTAAGTATTCAGCAGGATGAGATTAAGGTTAAGAAAAGTAGCTAGATGGACCATATGTAGCTGGCAAAGTTTAGTTATCTAGATTTCGTTATTTGTTTTGGATGACGAATGTTATTTGTTTTGCTTTGTTAGGAAGTATGAATGTTTGCATGTCATGACATTGACGTGAACTACCTTTATTTCAATGTCAGACGCCTTTTGGATTTTGTTGATGTGTTGGGTATTTTCATGACACTGCGTGTCTATACCTTGTATTTTATGCATGTTTTAGTTTCTCTATATAGACGCCAATGTGTTGTGATGATTCCCTTTCTCGTCGTGCCTTGTGTTTCCGCCTTGGCGGGGTGTGATAGATTGGTATCAGAGCCTTTGGTTATAGAGAAGTAGGTGGTTGAGCCTAGACTATAACCTAGGGGTCCTTCATGTAGATGCATTTAGGGCTTATGTGTTTAATGCTATAAATGCTATGCTTTCCCTCTATTTTTGCATAGCCTATATATTTCGTATTTTGCTAAGTTGTCATTTTAGTTATTTTGCCCCCCATTATCTGATATGATATGTATTACTTTCTTAATATTTTAGCTATGTTTTTCCCCTACCCGTAAGAAGTCTTATTGGGGAACCGTTTTCCCAACTGGACTTAAGCGTTATAAGGATCTATAAGAGGAGCCTCTTGTGGAACCGAAAGAGATAGGATAGTTAATTGTTTGTCGGATGCGCGTAGTAGAGCTGGACCCGCGAAGTCGAGTGATTCTTGTGGAGGCAAAGTCAAACCCAAGCGAGGCCCAACACAAGTTTATCCCATCCTTTACCTCGTCATGTTGTTATTGATTATTTCTTTCGGATATTTCGTATTTTGGGAATTGTTGCGAGACTTTTGTTCCTTTATGTCGTTTCGATTTTATTTTGATATAAGTAAGTAGTTATTTGATGGAGCATCCTTTATGTGTTAAGTTGGAGCGGTTTAAGATGTGCAATGTGAAATATATGCTTATATGTGAATTATGATTGAAATGGGTAATCTTGGAAGTAAGTACACGTGTGAAAGGAGGCACTTATAATTATGGTAGCCAACATAATTATAAAGGCATCACACACGTAGACTTGTGACCATGATTGCAATTATTTATGTTTGGTTATAAGGTGGTAGTGTAATATCTTTTTTTATATGTGTATTCATGATAAGGATGGTGGTATCGGTAGAGAATTAATCTCTTACCCTAATTGGAGGATATGTTAAGTTGAGTTGTATAGATAGAAAGTTTCCCTTCTATCTAGTATTTGCGGATACCTAGTATTGCTATTATAGAGGTTGCTCATTTGCTCGTTGTTTGTTCGGATTTCCTAAGTCTAAGCTTAGCATCCCTTCATCGTACTTTGTTAGTAAGGATACCCGATTTTTCCTATTCGATGTCGCGATGTATATTGGTTGTTCGGAATCTGCTCTTTTGGATATAGGCTCATTTTGTTAGTTCTTTTGTTGCATTGATTAGTCGTATGAGTATCAAATGTTTCTTCCAAGCACTAATTGTTCCTAACATATTAGTGTGGATCATTACTCCCTTGGTTGTATATGCCTCGGTTTTCGTAACCCATTGGCGACGTGTTAGTATCGATGCTTTTAGGTTTGCTCTGTTGATCGTTATTTGGATAAGACCTTACGTTTTCTTTTGGGTACGTAACGTCTTGCATGAGTTTTCTTGTATGAGTTTTTTGATTTTATTTTGAGTATATGGTTTCTGGCATTTTCTTCCGTTCTCAAACAATAAAATTATGTTAGAGTCTGTACGGTGTTTTACGATCCCTTTTGGTATTATGGTGTCCTTTGTTTGAGTAACCTATTTTATAATTGATATCTAATTATAAAAACCCCTTGGAAGTATTGTGTTGGTGTTTGGAGAAAACTGTGTATAACATGATCTTTGTAAATAGATTTTATTTTATTATAAAAAACAAGTTTAAAGTGATTTATAGTGGTAAGGTGCGACACACCATTAGATAACCATCTCTAGATTTTTTTTATGACAACCAGAATGAAATTTTTTCAAAGATTACATTTAAGACAATTTCATTATTATTTAAAATGATTTTTATACTTAAAGTGACTTTCTTAATTTAAATTGATTTTTTTAAAACATTATTTATTTTGACCTTTCGAGTAAAGTCGATAATTGGTATAAGAATTTCCGTCTTTCGTATTGATATTTTTTTGTGTTCATTTGTCGTGGTACGCCTATTGATTTTCTTTCGGTTGCGCTTTTACTCGGTGCAAATACGTATCCTTTCTTTCAAAGGATTCTTATGTCATTTGATCTACGTCTATTTGCATATGTGGAATCTCCTATTAGGCATTCTAGCTTTAACTCGATATTTCTGTTTGGTATCCAATTTTGATTGTTTGTAAAACCTTGGAGTTCGTTGATACCGTTGAGTCGTGGAAGCTTTGATGTGATTGTGGGAATGGACTGGTTGTCCAAGAGGAAGTTTGTGATAGTATGTTATGAGAAGGTGGTTAGAATACCGTTGGAAAGTGATGAGATATTCCGAGTTCATGGGGAATGTACTTTGGGAGCCGCCAAAGCCCTAATGAACACTAAGGTATGAACATCTGGATTAGTGATATACAGTGGCGCGCGATTGTATGATGTGTTTTAGTAAGTTTGTCGATTGACCACCACGACGACAAGTTGGTTCCGCATAGATTTGGTTCATGGAGCGATGCCAGCCGCGAAGTCTCCATATCGTCTAGCACCCTTGGAAATGCAAGAATTGTCTGAACAACTTCAAGAGTTAGAAGATAAGGGTTTTATATGACCTATTTATTTTCCGTGGGGAGCACCGGTGTTATTCATGAAGAAGAAGGATGGTTCTTTTCGCATGTGTATTGATCATAGGGAGTTGAACAAATTAACTGTTAAAAACTGTTATCCACTCCATAGGATTGATGACTTGTTTGATTCAGTATGAGGAGCGTGTCCTTTCTTAAAGATAGATTTTCGGTCAGGTTATCATCAGCTACGAGTGCATGAGGATGCCATTCCAAAGACCACATTTCGAACAAGGTATGGACATTTTGAGTTTACCGTTATGCCTTTTGGGTTAACCAATGCACCAGCGGTTTTCATGGACTTAATGAACCGGGTTTGCAAACCGTACTTAGGTAGGTTTGTCATCGTATTCATTGATGACATTCTGGCCTACTCAAAGTCGAAAGAGGAACATGAAGTTCATTTGAAGTTAGTGTTGGAGTCACTGAGGAAGGAGAAGTTGTATGCTAAGTTTTCTAAGTGTGAGTTTTGGTTAGAAGAAGTGCATTTTCTTGGTCACGTGGTCAACCATAATGTATTCACGTGGACCCAAGTAAGAGTGAGGCAGTGAGGAATTGGATGATTATTCTTAGGATTGGCGGGTTACTACCGACGTTCATCGCGAATTTTTTTTAAGATTGTTGAACCTCCTTACTTCCCTAACTAAGAGGAATCAGAAGTATGAGTGGGGCGTAGAACAAGAAGAGGCTTTTCAGACTTTGAAGAATGATTTGTGTGATACCCCGATAAAGCGAATGTAGTGGGTGATGCGTTGAGTAGAAAGGAGAGAGTGAAATCAAGATGAGTAAGAGGAATGATACTGGCAGCCCAAAGTGAGGCATTCAAGCAAGAGAACATACTCACAGAAAGGCTACATGGTTTAGATCCACAGACGGAAAGAAAAGGAGACGAGAGTTTGTACTTTATGGATCGAATTTAGGTTCTATTGGTAGGAAGTGTAAGGGATGAGGCCTATGCATCAAGGTACTTGGTACATCCGGGAGCGGATAAAACATACTATAACCTTGGAGACATATATTGGTAGCCATGTGAAGAAAAGGATATTGCTACCTATGTTAGCAAATGTCGGATTTGTTTAAGAGGTGAAGGCTACAATGTCAAAGACTTTTGGCTTGCTGTACACAGCCTGAGATACTTGAGTGAAAATGAGATAGAATCACCATGGATTTTATCACTAAATTTCCAAGGTCAAAGTAGTGAGTATGATGTGATTTGGGTGATGGTCGATAGACTGACCAAGTTAGCTTATTTTCTGGCAATACAAAAAGATTTCAAGATGTGAAGTTTGCAAGGATTTATATTGATGAGATAATAGCAAGGGATGGAATTCTGGTGACGATCAACTCAGATGGAGATGGATGATTTACCTCATGGTTTTGGCAGACATTGTAGAAAGTGTTAGAGATGTGATTGGATTTGAGTACTGCTTAGCATCCTCAAGCAGATGAACAAAGTGAACGTATGATTCAGACTTTGGAGGATATAATGAGGGCATGTGTTATCGATTTTGGTGGTAGTTATCAATTGAGCATTCGGTGTGCTCCATGCAAAGCTTTGTATGGTAAGAAATGTAGATCACCTGTTCTATGGGCAGATATTAGAGGGAGTAGTTTGATTGGACCTGAGTGAGTGCAAGAAACGACTGATAAGGTAGTGTTGGTAAAGGAAAAGCCCAAAGCGGGAAGAGATCGTCAAAAGAGCTATGTTGATTATAGGCGTAAGTCGTTAGAGTATGAGGTGGGAGATCTTGTATTGTAAAAGGTGACGCCTAGGAAGGGCGTAGTGCATCTTGGAAAGAAGGGTAAGTTAGCACCAAGATATGTAGGACCGTTTGAGATCCTTGAAAGGACTGTCCTTGTAGCTTATCGATTAAGATTGCCTGAGGAATTGATTGGTGCACATGACACATTCCATGTGTCAAATTTGAAGAACTGTTTAGGGAATGCTAATTTGCATGTGCCGTTGAATGAAATCAAAATTGACAAGACTTTACATTTTGTTGAGGAACCTATAAAAATTATAGATCGTGAGATTAAGAGTTTAAAACGTAGTAGAATACCACTTGTGAAAGTTTGTTGGAATTCAAAGCGTGGTCCCGAGTTCACTTAGGAATGCGAAGACTATATGAAGTCTAAGTATCCTCAGTTATTTGTTGATCGTGCTGTTGAACCAACTAGTTAAATCTCTCTTCGGACGAGATATCCTTCAAGGAGGGGATACTATGACACCCGCGATTTAATCAGGTTAATAATACCTTTAGAAATGGCTAAGAGTTCGTTGTGTGTAATTCTTGTATGCTATGTGTTATATATGTGTGCTATGTGGTTTGAATAGGTGCATGATATCATTTTGAGGTGTTCATGGGCATTCTCATGTTGAGTGTGTTTGTGTTTGGGATCTAGTATTTCTATTCATTCGTTGAATAGTGATATGGAAAGTAATGGCGTTTATAGCATGCAATGCTAAGTCAATGATCTTTGGTGATTTGTGTTAAGTGTTTATGGGTAATGTTTAGCTTAATGGTTAATAAGTGAGTGAGTGTAATTTGGATAATTATTGTTGTCTTTCTAATATAGATAGTGCAACAGTTGAAATGAAAAAGTTAGTTTTTAGAAAGTTTAGTTATTTGCGTTGTATGTGAAAGGTTTACCAAAATTAGCTTAGGTTTTTATAAAAATTAGGTATTGAGATTATTTGTAATTTTTAATTAAATAAATAAAATTTAAAGGGGGTGGTGGGGGGGGTGCATCCGGTTTTAGAGAAAAAGAGAAAAAAAAAAGAATTTGAGTCCTAATCTAGTTAGGAAAGTATCTTGGGATTATCTTAAACCTTATTGTAAAGCCTATAAATACCAAAAACCTTCTTCCCCTTGTATTTTTGTGTTCCCAACCGAATTTCTCAAGAAGAAAGAAAAAAAAGATTTTTTTTAATCAAGAACAAGTTGGTGATTCAAGAATTAAGGTTTAGCTATGTTTCAATTAAGCTTTTGTTTAGTTTTCTTTAAATCATGTAACAATTTATATGATGGATCTTTAGGGATATAAAAACTTCTATAATTAAGGATGTATTAATCATGTTAGAATGTTTAGGGTTTAATTAGGATCTTATTGATGTAAATGGTTAGGCTTAAATCGCGTTAATTTGTGATTTAGTGTTGAGCAGAATTTAGGGCTGTGTTAAACTGAAGATATCTAGATGATAAAAACGTATTTTGATATTATTCCAGTGCCTAAATTGTAGTCCAAAGAGTCTATTTTCCAAAAAGTCTGGCATCGATTGATTTTGAGTTCGGGAAGTTAGTCAATTGGATGAAACAAGAAAAGTTGTCAAAACAGTAAATACGGGTCAGAATTAAGTCATGTTTGGAAAGGTAAAACCCTAACTTAAAAGTGGAATTAAGGCTAGCCAATCAACATGGGTTAAGTTTAATATGTATATAAAGAAACCCTTGAAGTAGAGCTTCTGATTGTGTGTCTAAGTATGATATTTAGGGCCATACTTTTTAGTGTGCAATCAGATCCGAATTGGGACAGTTTTGAAGTTTGATTTTATTTGGGATAGTTGTGCATGTAATAGGTATTTGAGAATCACAAGTGGTTAGTAAACTCATAAATGAACTTAGGTAATTTTTGGTATAATTTATTAAGGTCAGCAAGTATGGTTTTTGTTGATACATAATTTGGTCGGGCCGGTCCTGACGACTCTCCTGGTGCCGTTCGTCGTCTTCCCGGGCCTTAAATAGTGCTGCCAACAAAGAAGAACCGGTTAGAATGGGACCCGAGGCTGGAGCCCGGGATCCACCCTCCGACGGTCAACTCAGAATAGTATAAGCATATAGTAAAGAGGTGGTAGAGAATAACCTGTCCTAGTAGGATAATCATATCCTTGTATATATAGTGTATGGATTAGGGTTACGTAGGATGTGGGCCACCCTTTTATCGAGTTCGGCCCATTGGGTCTGGCCTATTCCGGACTATACACCAACATGTCCCCAGTCTAGTATGATATGGTTCTTGATCATGTTATGCTAGACTTATGCTATACGTCCTTGATTCGTCAAATAGTATACATGAGAATCAATGATAAAAAGATTCCGGAAGAGATATTCCCGGGTCGTATGTCCCAA